>VOQJ01020083.1:0-11796 GCA_015052665.1 Apistogramma diplotaenia
TTGTGAAACAGATTTAAATGTTTCATGTATTTAATGCTGCATGTCATCAAAGAAAAAGCACAAGTCTGTCACGTCCTGGGCCGTTTGCCCAGCTTTTGTGTTTATGATTATCCTTTGTTTATTCCTAGATGGTTTTTGCTCTTTCCTCCTAGCCCGTCTCTCCCTGCTTCCCTGTGCCTCTGTCCCGTGTTTTGTATTTCCCTGTGCTGTTACCCCACGCTCTGTGTTCCTCTGTGCCTTTCTGTGTCAAGTGTGCGTCGTTTTCATGCACTTCCTGGTCCGTAGTGTATTCAGTTTTGCTTCCTCCCGGTCTCGTCAGTGTGATTGTCTTCACCTGTTCTCCCTGCCGTGTTTCCCAGCTGTTCCTGATCCTCTCGTTACCCTGTGATGTATTTAAGTCCTTGCCTCTGTTAGTTCTGTGCCGTGTCGTTAATCATGTTCACCCCTAGTCAAGTCTCAGTCCTCCCTGTCGTTCTGGCTCCCCTCCGTCTAGGTGTTTCCCTCTGTGATCTATTCCTGAGTTTAGCCTACATATCTGTTGTTTTGATTGCTTTGGCTATAAAGTACGGTCGTCACAGCTACAGTCTTCCGTCTGGTGTGTTAGACCGTGAGGTCCCTTCCCTGCCTGCCTCCGACCCTTCCTGACAAAGTCTGCTGTCAATTTACTGTAATATTATTGACAGATTTTCTACAGTAATGACACAATGCCATGCTGACTTGCTTGTATTGACCTGGATCACTACCAATACAAAATGCATTTACATTTCTCCATATAAAACAACATGATGGGACCAATTTCTGTAAAGACTGAGGACTTATGGAACAATCCCCAGCCAACTTGTGCCTATGATTGTGCTTTTTATTAGCTTTTATGAAATATATCTGTATTCATAAACTGTGACTGCTGGCTACACTGGAAACCTCTAAAAATAACCAATTACCCATTGGCTAAGGCTGCAGGCTATCTGATGTATTCCCAGATTGATTTAGAAATGTTTTAGAGTTTGCATGGTGGACTCAACAAAGCTTTTTTATATATTTTTTGCACCTTTAGCAAGTGCACCACCGAAAAGTTTGTCAGAATTCATTACTTTTATCTGAACATCAACAAGATCAATATATAAACAATAAACTGTGCTTAAAACAGTTAGTGAATACTTCAATATCCATTTTAGCCCTTAATTTCTTAAACTTCTATGATAAAAGATAAAGTCTGCTTGTGTTCCAGCACTCTCTGGAAACATTTATTTGTTTTGATGTGAATTATTTGACAAGAAAAGTCGTGCTTTTGTTAAGAAAAAAAAGTCTCCAAACACCAGCTGCAATTTAGTTATCAATCAACATTTATTAGTTATATTTGTATATGTACACCAAAGGTACAACACTCATTGATATGTAGAAACAGATTTTTATGTATACCATGAACTGAGGAAAGAATTTATTTATTTTTTCTCAACAGTGAATTTCCCCCAAACATACCCTCTCCCTTTACACCGAGATAACAACAGCTTTACAAAGAGGGAAGGCCTAGAAAAGTAAAATCTGCAAAGCACATTGTAGGCAGGAGTGAAACGGGTTATCAGCTCAGTGTATGAGTTTCTTCACAAAACAAACAAAAAAACCCCCACACATTTCAGTAGAAAAGGACAGGCTTGAAGATATACTGGCTCTTTGTCATATCAATTATTTTCCATGTAATCAGTACCATTTAGGTAAGCAATTCCAGGTGTTTGTGCGTGCATATAGTTTCTGTGCAGAAAGTAAAAAGGCAAATCAAGTAAAGGCAGTTTACTAAGTAGTGTTTCTACAAACCTCCTTGATGTTGATGACATGAGTTTAAATTTGTGAAGATCTGGTTCATGGAAACATTAACACACAATCTAAAAGATGTTCATGTCTTACAGCTTTAACCAGGTAAACAAAGCAGGCTTCTAGTCAGAAAAATTTTCAGCATGGCGCGTGCACGCGGTGTGTTAGCATTAGCATGCTAATTAGCATTATTAATGCTAACAGCTGAGCCGGTGAAATCCACAGCAAGGCGCAACAGTGGCCGATCAACCGCTGGCTAGAAGCCTGCAAAGAAGTCTGACACTGAAGCCAGTTTTCTCCTTTGAAAAGACAAAATGTGTTTAGATGAGTCACCTGAGGAATGTTGCTCTATACTGTAACAGGCATTTGAATACAATTGGAAGTTTGAGCTTTCTCTTATATATCTTATATCAACTCCTACGCTGTGTTTGATACATTGCTCTATCCTACATGCAGAGCATGTCTGACTTCCCTCCTTTTTTGCCTCTATTATCAAGAGCCTTTATAATAATTTCCCACCCAAATAAGTCATGTTGGCCCCCTTATCAAACCAGAAACTTCCCCTTGCTCGCTTTCACTCACTCTTTCTCAGTCTCCTTCTTTCTCTTCTTCATGCAAACAGTATTTTTTACAGGATAACTATAATTTCTGTAAAATTCTCCATTGCCACTGAACAGAACAATTATATATTTATGTATGTACAATGAAAATGAATTCACACTGCTTATATCTTCAAGGAACAAACATTCAAAACGCTTGCATTAGATAAAAAAAAAAGATATTTATATGCTGGAATGTGACAGTTAATTATAACAACTAGTTAACAGTTATTAGAGAATAAAAAAAAAGCAATTTATGACATATTTTCCTCTATACATTTTATCTAATCTAGTTTTACTTCAGACATGGATGACTTTTTTTTCTAGAGGATTACATTAAAAAATGTCACAGCAATGAAAACTATCATTTCTATGTACCATTTCAATACCCCCTTCAAAAGAAACAAAACAAACAAAAGACATCTGTTACCTACAATATATACACAAAGTGCAAGGAGGCACTTCAAAATATCATGCTTTTAAGATAGTGGTGCAAAAAATAATTATCATATTATTTTAATTCATGCTTCTAAAACCGTGAGTTTGAACATAATATTGGTCCAACACACAATCCCCATCGGCGACACTATCGTTCCTCTACTCCCCTGTGCGTGTGTGTGTGTGTGTGTGTGTGTGTGTGTATAAAATCCTGAAGATCACATGATGTTAGAGTGTCAGCGCTGTACTCTACAGCTCACTTAGTACAACTGTAAATGTAGTGACCTTCATAGTTTTGTTTTTTGTCTTGTTTTTTGCATTTTTGTTGTGTGTGTGTGTGCAGAAAAATGTGAACATGATCTACGTGCGTCAGTTAGTGTGTGTGTGTATACATACATCGTCTATGCAGTGTTTTGAGCAGAACCCCGCATGTGCATTATGACGTATAAAAGTAGATAAATGACAGAGCGCTGCACTAGGTGTTGTGTTAAGTTTACAGCTGTTACTTTAATTGGCATTTGTTTGAATCGAACACCTTCAAGGCAAGGTCATTCAGCACAGAAGAACAGAGAGAAGAACACCATGCTGACAAAGAAATCAAATTCACATTGACATCAGTTTCACCTCCCACACACACGCACACACACACACACACACACACACCAAAAATAATAATAATCATAATAAAATAACAGCCAGCAGTCCTGCTTTGTTTGTGTGTTTGCAATACTGTCTTTTTTTGGTTCTAGGAGAAGAATATATGTTATTACCTGATAACTGTGCATGCCCATTTGTCATATTCTGAGCTTCACCAACTACAACTACCGTCTCACTGTATGGATACACAGCTGCAGCATCTAGGGTTTGTAGAAACAGTCTTGAGCTCTGGTGGCAAAAATATATTGTTGTTTACCTTTTTAGATCTGGCTAAACAAGGAGCTGGCAGGTCTCCCCAAAGAGGATCTGCCTCTGTTTGTGCAAGCCAAGGATCCATCTGACAGCTGAGTGCTGCTCTACTTCTGTCTCCATTTCTTTTTTTAAACGTTTCTAGCGGTTCACCTTTTGTGCTCTGCCAGTGCTTAATAATAACTCTGTCTGTGCTTTCTAGTACACTGGTTCACTGGATCATTAAGCCACTGGAATGTAGTCTGAAATAAACATGTGCTTACTATATCGTATAATCATCAAAAACCTTTGCTGTCGTTTTTCAGAGGCCATTTTCTTGCGGAAGCACGCTAGCAAACAAGTAAACATTTTAGGGTTAAAACATTTTTTCCCTGTAGGAGTAAACATATAAGCCTGAGTATCTTTTGATCTTGCTTATTTTTTAAATTATTTTTTTAAAAAATGGAAAGATTATTGTCAGCACTGACATGCACTCACATTTTGGCTTCGCGTGTGCTTTTTCTTTATTTCTGCTCAATATAATCTTTTATTTTTGCTAGAATTTATGCAGGTATGCCATTTAGATTTACATTTACACTTAGCTTTAAAAGTGATTGAAATTTATTTTTCATTGGCGTCAAAAAGGTCTCTTTTTTTTGGTGAAAATGGAGAGCAATTTGATTTTAGGGCAGCGCGTTAAGTTTTATCTGAAAAATGATGACCTGCTGTGCCGGCCGGTTATAAACAGACGGTTTAAAAAAAATGGATGCCATGGTGACAGTTCAAAGGCCTCTGTGAGCTGATTGATTTTCTGCCTGTTTGGTCCCTTTAATTACCTCGGTCATGTTTTGACCTTAGCACTCGCTCTCTCTCTCTCTATCACACACACAAAAACATTTTTTTTAAATATCGCCCAATAGGTGGCACAAAGAAAAACATCAATTTTCCACAAAGTGGACAAAATAGAAATAAAAATATTATGGAGTTATAAATGGGCTCCATGGTACGATTTGTGCTTTATAATTTCTACTTTCATGTTCCTTGTAAGTTATGAGGCTCAGCATGGTCTCCCCTGTTCACTGTATCAGTTTGTTGGTCCTCGGGGATACTGGGTCATACTGGGCGACTATAATTGCAGTTAAAAGCGCATTAAAAGACGCGTGTGTGCTTAGATGAGAGACTGAAATGAAAACAAAAACAGTGGCCTTGTACACGCATTGAAATCGTACTGACAGGGGTGGAAAGAAGGGGATTTCATTACAAACTGCAATGGTTGTCATGATTAATACGCCACCTGTCCTTTGACACTAAAATAATGATTCACCTTTAAGAAACTGGGAAGATGGTCTCAGTGCATCTTCACTCCTTCACTCTTCATTTAGGATGTATTGCTAAGAATAGCTTATCTAACCTTCTTTTGTTTTTTCTCTCTCTTCCTTCCCTACCCAAGCCTTGAAGAATGTTGTGCAAGTATCTGCTATACAGGAAATAACTGCTCTCTAACATGTGAGGTATGCCTATGTTATCGTTTCACAGTTAAGTGAATTAGTATCACATATATCATTCAGATAGACAGTTACAAATTTAAAGGGACTAATAAAAAAACTACATTTAAAAAAAACAATTAGTAGTTCTGTTCATGTGATTTTTCATTCATTCTTGTATATCACCAGACAGGAAAGCTTGTGGAGCCCAGAAGCAGGGGATCTCTGTGCTGCCATTATTCATGTTTCCATGGTTCCTCCTCAACAAGCGTGCACTCTGCAGCAGAGCCGTTAGTGGCTGAGGTTACCTGGAAGAAGGTAGCAGAAGATCTAAACAGTGGATCCAAGGCAAATATTTTTAAAAAAAAAAACAAGATAAAATTCATTTTTATAAAATTTTGATCAAAAGAGCTCATAATAGCAGTGCATCGTTGACTTCCAGTTTGTGCATTCTGACAAATGACAATGTCAATGACAAATAAAGGCATTCTCTTCTAGTTGATTCTATTCTATTTAGTTCTAACACAAGTGACACATTTCAGTTAGATAATCTGATTAGTCAATTTTGAATATTATAGCTGGAGTGCTTTGTAGGGCTGTAGTCTCCAGATCAACTGGTCCCTTGACCAAACTGTCAACAGTTTGGCACATCTTTGATGTTAAATGCTTGAGACTATAAGGTTGTACATTTTAGAAACTATATTTTAAATGGTATATTTTAAGAGAGCAGCAGCTTTGGCCCCAGCGTCTCCAGGTGCAGTGATTCCACCGAGACCAAGGTGAATACGAATCGTCCGCTTTCATCAAAAAAGATTGATTTTTGATTAGTGAACTGTGGTCAGAACATGAAGCCTGTTTGTATGATTCCTCAATAGCTTTAGCCCCAGGACCACCAGTTGATATGGTCTGAAATCATATGAATGCACACTGACGTACACTGGTGGGCTTCAAGTCTGTTTTCATTCCAAGTTTTCATTTCAGAACAAAATAAGGAGGTGGAAATTATTTAAATGATGTTCTGCATAATAGCTTTTCGGTTTATCTATAAATAGTTTTGTCTAATAAGGCTAGAAGGTAAAGTGCACTTAGTACAGTGTGGCTGATTGAGTTAATCTAGAGAAAGATTATTCTTCCCATGACCAAAGAACTGGTTTGAGGGTACGAACAATTTCAGTCAGTGAAGATTTCCTTTGGTTGACTACAGCCCTCTTTGGCAATTAAAACCTTCATAGATAAAATTGCTACAGTATGTTGCAACAAGCAAGGCTATGGAGGAACACTGGAACTCCAGGACGACCACTGTTGATCATGCATGCTCATGCTAATCCTAACACGGGAGCTTCTTTAATGACCTGAGAATAAACCACAAATGTATGATGAAAACAAACTTGAGAGGCAGTAAAAAAAAAAATACAAATGAAAAAATTATAAATACAAAACATACAAATAACAAAGAAGACACACTACTAAATGAATGCATTGATATGTTTAGCTAATCTGCAAGCACTCTACAGCAGTTAACTGCACGTTGAAGTGGGGTTAGAAATGTGAGTGAGGCGAGGCAGAAAGCAGGGGAAGAAATGCTGCGAGAGTTACTGGAATAGAAAGGCTTTGTGTCACATTTATATGTAAATGTTAATAAAATATTAATAAAGCAAGTCTAAGAAGGGAGGCTATAACTTTTTGCCATGGACGGATTGCTTGTGCGACAGGTTACCAGCGTTGCTAGGTAACGCCCTTCATCCTTTAATAAATGAATAGGCTCATCAGTAGACCTTTCCCACCCGCCTGTGAGTGTTGGAAAACAAGCATTATGAACTTGCATACAATATTCTAAAAGACTGGAATACATTCAGAGACTGGATTTTAAAATGTTTTACATTATGGGAGCTGTTCGCCTCTCTAGATTTCACAACACATTTCTCACAGTGGACAGGAATAGACGTGTCAAAATGCAAAAAAAACCTGTTTAGGGAATGACTCACTGACAGTTTGGTAGTTGGTGTGTAGGGAATATATGAACTGCTAATTAACTTTAGCACTTTCCTCTCTGCATCTTAAATCCTGCAGCAAATGGGGACCCTTTGGAAACACATCCACATAACAATTAAAATCAGCTACATTTTAAGATAAAGCAGACTACACCACACTGAACAATGGGTTGAACTAAAGGAAAGCAATGGCTAAAAAGATTTTCCACTGCTTCACTTCTGACATAAAATAAGAGTGGGTGTATTTACAGTCTTGTAAACAAAGATGCAACACATACAACTCAAACAGAAACAAGCAAGGTGCCGCGTGAGCATGCAACAGGAGAGAGGGTTATATACTGGTCTCTATGTCTGTAAGCATTAGATGTACCTTGCATTCATCGACTACAACAGAATTGTTAGCAGTAGCGCTAGCAGTTGTGGTATCGGTTAAGACGCACTGGTTGGAATTATTTTCGTGGTGGTTCTTCATGTCATCGTAATAAGACTGGGTCTTCGTCATCATTTCAATGTCGTCCGACTTAGCCGTGTGTGCGTCCAGCTCATCCAGCTCTGCCTTTGACATGTGGTACACGATGCCTGCACCGTAGGAGTCACCAACCACGTTCACGGAGGTCCTGAATCGATCACTGATGAAACAGAATCGGCATGAAAGATTACTATGAAGTGTTTACAAAATTTTAATATGGCAATAAGGCAAATGTACCTTGCAGTATGTAACAACAATATGCATTTTTCTTTTGTCAAACTCACAGCAGCCAGTCGACAGCAACCAGGAGACTGATATCTTGGGTTGGCAGGCCTACAGCAGTTAGGATCAACAGCATAGTCACCAGGCCGGCACTGGGAATACTGGCGGCCCCAACGCTGGCCAAAGTGGCTGTCAGACTAGGTGAAGACATGGGAAAGCAGCAGTCAATCACAGTCTCCAAACGCACTCACCTGACCTCATTCTTCACACCCCAATGCACCTCTGCAAACACCAATGAAAATTTACATCCACTGCATCTCACAGTTACAGGAAGACATCCATTTTCTGTGGCGCTTGTGTAAAAGCACAGGCTGAGGAGCACCAGAATAAGTCCTCCATCGTTTATGAAGGGAGGCTCATTGAGATGTGAGAGAGATAGGATGTGTAATTTAAAGGTTCAGAGCCAAGGTCATCTATCTGGAGCTCAATGAATTATGAGAAGAATATTTTGGAAAGATTATTTAAAGATCTCTTTAAATAGTGGGAACTGTAAGTCTTACTGTACTGGCTAAGAATAGCTTCACTGTAAATAATTCCTGTCAGATTCATCGGTTTTGAATGATTCAATTTCTGAAACCCAATTTCACAAGTGTAAGATAGGATGGGATGATAAATGGTAAGTAAAAAAGTCGTGTTTTTTCTGACCTGACAGTAATAATCTGACCAGGGTCAAGGTTCACACCATTCATCTGGGCAATGAAAATGGCAGCCACAGCCTCATACAGGGCAGTTCCATCCATGTTGATGGTGGCACCGACTGGCAGCACAAAACGAGTGACTCTTTTGTCAATGCCCAAATTCTCTTCCAGACAACGGAAGGTGACAGGTAGTGTACCAGCACTGGATGGAAAAAGCACAACAGGTTAGCTGAAAATGTATGATCATTTGTATAAATATTAAGACACATAACATCATTCTGATGCTGACCTGGAGGCTGTCCCCAGAGCAGTGATCCAGGCCTGGAAAATGCCCAGGAAGAAGGTGAAGGGGTTTTTCCTGGTGATAACAAAGTAAATGCTGGGGAGAAAAATCGCTCCATGGATGATGAGGCCAATAATCACTGTCACCATGTACATGCCCAGCTGCCTAGCCACGACTTCCAGGTCCTTAATGGAAATGATCTTGCCGCAGATCAGACAGGCAATACCAAATGGAGAGTACCTGATGATATGAAAAAGCACATTTTTAATCATTTAGCTTTAGATATAGTTAACACTGAGAAACTCTGTTCATCATAAGTAGGCTATCGTCTTTTAAAGCATTAAAATGTCTTGATAAAATAACAAATGAATGAAAAAATACATTAAATTAAGTCATTTCTGACTCAAATGACTTAAGTGAGTTTCAAAATGAGTCCGTGGGAATATTGAGTGACACTAACCACATGATCATGATGACAATTTTCATCACAATCTCATTGAGGATATTGAAGAATTCAATCATGAGCCTGGCCTTTTCTCCCATCTTGCCCATGCAGATGCCAAATGCAATAAAGAAACCAATCAGACCTGTGACAAAAAAATGATAAATGTGTCAAATTTTGAATACCAGTGCTGAAGGGTGAGATGTGTCCAGCATCAGGGAATTCTTATAAGATGATAGGTTTTCCATTTAAAAACCAACAGGTCTGTCCAGATATTTGTCGTTGTCAAAACCTATTTCAAGTCATTCCAGCCTCATGACTCTGAAGTATGACTGAAATATCTGGACACCTATTTTCCATGAAATTAAATCAATATATGGTGCAAAAGGAATGAATCCAAATGACTGATTATTCCCTGACTTGTTCTCTTTGCATTGTGGTTTTGATGGAAATGCCTCAAATGCTAAACATTCAGAGCATTTCCATCAGCCACTGATCTGTATTTCTATGTATTGTGCTAGTTAGCAAATGCTGGCATGGTGATGGCTAAGCTGGGTAAGATGATGAATGTGCTAAATATGTATATATGCATACAGCGTACAAACCAGCTTAGCATCATTGTGTGCCTATTAGCATGCTGATGTTAGCACTTAGCTCTAAGTACTGTTCATAAGCAGGCTGTAATCTTGCTTAATGTTACTTGGCCATATACTGCAGCTACATTACCATGTGTTTTCAGTTGCAGTTAAGTGTTACATACCCAAAACATTCATGCCACTTTTGAATTGCAGTGACTTTTTGATGACGTACTGAGGCTCCTTTGTAATGTTAGCCACTAGGCCCTCCATAGTGGTGGCATTGACGTCCTCCTCAATAACCACCTCCACCTTCTTTGTGACTGTCTGAATCTGAAGTGAAGTAAGCATAAAGCATAATTAGAGATGAGCTGAATGCCTGTAGTTCCCTGTTGGTCGCCTCTGCCAGACGCTTAATGAGTGTACGCCTACTCATATCCCAGCACACAAGTTTATATATGTAAAACAAGTAATATTCCCTAAGTGACTGGATGGCACTCATCCAGTACTAAAGCAAACCTCCTGTTATCACACACAGGCTTTCGATGTGTGAATAATCTTTTTAATCAGTTACCTGCTGGAAACAAGCTTGCACCAGATTCTCTGGGAAAAGGTTCCTGATCAGATCAAAGAAGGCATCCAGACTGGACACATCTTCATTTTTCTCGCCCTCCCCCAGATTCTCCTTCAGTTTGGGGTTGCCAGGGTGGATGAGTAACACCAGGATGACTCCCAGGACAGCAGCAATAATAGTGGTGGACATGTAGTAGACCATAGCTCTGGTGCCCAGGCGACCGCTAGATTTGGCATCAAGACCGGCTAGACCTGCATCCAAAGCAAGCAAGATCATGTTTGCCTGGTAATTACTAGGACGCATCCAATGGAAATTCTGACTCAATGCTGCGACACATGAAGGCTGTATGCAAAGACAATTAGTAGATTGTATAAGAGTATTTGATCATGTCCATTATGTCTTTTTAATCACGTCCATTTTAGTGGGAATAACAGCAAAATGTGTAGCTTAGGAATTTATTATTCCTAATATATGTTGCTGTGATAATTTACACTGCACCTGTAATTAAACTGGAGATAATGAGTGGCAAGATCAACATCTTCAGCATCCTCATCAGGATGTCTCCAGGAAAAGCAATCACCATGACAATATCTGGGTGGAGTGGGGCAGCAACACGAAGCAGCATCCCTGCTACAGCCCCCAAGATCACACCTGAAAAGTGAAAAATCCCAAAATGTGGAATTACGTCAGAGATTTAAATTTGAGAAGCAATATAATAGAGATATAACATGCAAATAAAACAACAAAAATACTCTGATGATTCAAAGACATCTCAGTAAAATGCTTCCCGCCTTATCATTCCATTGTTTGGTAATGCACAAGAAGGCGTCTGCTAGATACTGTACTTAGGAAGGACAGTAGGTTGTGAAAGATAAAACATAAACCTGCCAAGAGAGAGTGAAGCTCATGTAGGATTATGATCAGAAACTATTATCTGAAACAGAGAGGAGGAGGCAGCATGTTAGAGTCACTACTGGAAAATCTCTCATCTCTGCAAACTCTCTTTTTTTATCAAAGGATCTCGGGCACACTTTTTGTCTCACTGAGCTCTTTCTGTTTTCATATTATCTTTATTATTCTTTTTGCAACCCTACCTTTCTTCTGGTCTGCATTCTTTAATGGCCTGAATGTTGTGACATTTAAAAGATCATCTATTCTCAAACAAAATCCTTGTTCACCCTTAAACCCAAAATGTCTCTTCTAACTAGCAACTCTTCTCCTGCCACACTGTTCCTGCCAGAGAGTAAAGCTGACCTCTGTATGCTCTCACCCCCCCCCCCCCCCCCCCCCCCCCCCCCCCCCGGCCCGCTGCTTGGCCCCCGTGGTC
>VOQJ01020083.1:16380-26514 GCA_015052665.1 Apistogramma diplotaenia
ATGCTGTCACGCTGATTTCCCTCTATTCTCCCAGCAGCATGGGACTTCACATGGCACTGAGCAGTATCACATTATTCTAATTAGGGAAATGTGTTGGAAAGCTATTTCCTCTTCAAACAAATGACCAGCTACACAACAAAAGAAAGAGGAATGCCATCTCTGTCTGTAAAGGTTGTGTCATGAGAAATCACTCATCCTAAATCCCTTAACATGTCATCCTTTTTCAAAGGGCTCTCCCGGGAAAAGGGTGCAGTTTCGGGATGAGAGCAAGGGACTAGGACAGAGAAGAAGGGGTTACAAGGGGGAGTAAGAGGGACACTACGGGGAGAAGGGGGTACTGGGGTCGCACCAGTACCTCTCAGCCAAAAGAGGGGCCTGTGAGGGGAAGGCTGAGGCAGCCATCCCCGCTTTTGGCTGGTACCATGTGAAGTTCTCTGCTTCCTCTCTCTTCCTTCTGAGGGGCTTTGTTTCACACGCAAACAGTGGCAGTGGCCCCAACTCGTCCGGCCAAGCGCTGCATCCAAACTGGCAGGGGCAAGAAAAGAAGGGGGGGTTCAGATGGGAAGGGGTGCAAGGGTATAGCGAGAGGGGAGAGCAGTGGGCATGTCCAGAATGCCAGTTCTTTCAGGCCACTGATGTCATGCCTGTGCCCACCGTGGGAGAGCAGTGAAGGGACCAAGACGCCCCTTTCTCTTTCCCCCTCCACAGTCTCTTTTTCCAGGATGAATGAATCTTTCAGAAGCAGCAGCTCATTGTGCCCCATAATCGACGGCGATTATCCCAATTTTATGCAGCCTTCCCAGTGCGAGGAGGTTCCCTGAGTGCTGGCATTGAGGGCCACTGCGATGCAGCATGGACCACGAGGGGTTGCCCTAGCAACACTCTGTGGTTTAGAGAAGAGGATGAAGGGGAAGGAGGAAGCTCACAGCCACACACATACATAACATAGAAACACACAACCTGCGCAAACACCCCATAAAGAGAACATATGGCTCAAAAGATACAAAATGCATCTTTAATGCAACTTCTCCAGTGTTCATAATTACCGAGCTACTGTGGTAATCACATCAGAGCTTATTATTAGATAAGCAAAATCTGCTTATCTAATGGTTTAAAAGTTTGCATTACAGGCTGATTGTGTGATTACTTGTCCAGTTCAGGTTGTCATTGTCTATGCGAAACCACAGAGGAAGGTGTAAATGAGAATAAAAGTTTCCCACTGGTCTCTCAAGGGGCCCGATCCCCATCCTCTTGATTGGTGCATCACATTATATTGTGATGTAAAGGCAACTGGAGCACGGCCAGGCTCCGGATATATCTGCCCCCTCGGGGCCTCACAGTCACTTGCATTACAGTGGGAAGAAATGAGCTCACACATACTGGCTGCCTAGGAGCTGTGACCACCACTAGCCCCTCAAAAGGAAGCTCTCAGCAAACACTCCAGGTTGTGCTGTGCATAAGAAGTGGGAGATAATTTCCAGGACTATAAAGAAAGGGAAGCTTTACCACACTGCAACTTTAGATAAAGTATCCCTACATGGTTGGGATGGATATATTCAGGGAAGTTCCATTTAAAAAAAAAACACTGATGCAAAACTACACAGAACATCAAATACCAAAGAACAAATGACATTGTGCTTTCCTTCACTATGCTGTTCTCTGACAAATGTCCTCACATCTGAGGAAACTCTAACACCAAACAATGTCAGTTTACAGTCCTATTTTTATACATTTGTGAAGTTTTACTCTGTACTACTACAAGCAAAGCAAATTTAAAGAGTGTTGTTATCAATATACTGCTGCAGTTTGGTTAATCTATAGAAACATTCTGGAGTGACAATCAAAGGGAACACTTGGGCAGCCTGCCCTTGTAGCACTAAGCACTGCTCGTATTCAGTACCACGGTCAGTGACGCAGTGTCAGGCCTTAGCACCAGTCTAACAAGTACGGACAGGAACAGTTTTACCACAGCTTAGCATGTGATATGTTACTGCCAGCACAGGAACTAATAGGATTCGTCAAAAGCCATACTTTGACATTTTATCAAGATTAGCTGCTGATAGATGAAGATAAGGTTTCCACCAAAATTCACAGACTGGAGTTTCCCTGTCTCTTCTCCACGACCTTTCTATAAAAATATATTAATATTGACCATCAATCTCCTCTTCAATTGATGTCCTTCCTGAGAAATAAAATTCTCAAATTCTTGTATTCAATAGCTGCAACACAGTAACTTTTGTTTTCCTCTTTTCCATTTTTACAATAATATTTTACAATCAGGGTGCATCACCATCTTGGCAGTGCAACAAACTTTATGTGCCTGCATTCCCTAAGGTTCCCCTTTGTTTAGTGCAACTCTGTACCCATAATGAGGCAGTCATTAGGGAGAGTCTGAGAATGTGTAGATCTCAGATGTTTAAAAATCCCACTGTAATTAAGTCCTAACAGCCCATTGTGCAGGGTTGTGGTAGTCACAGGACCGGATGTAGTGACTTCAGTTCACCTGGATGGTATCTGACAGAGAATTTAGTTTGATAGTATCTATTCAACCACCATTTCACCGCTACATCTTCGAGCTCAATACCATCACCTTTAAGTGTCCTATACTTTTTGTGAATTTAAAGGGGCAGTCTTCAAAGCCAGCTAACATTCATAACCCAAGTCTCAGCTTTTAGGACTCACACACATTTCTCCATTTACTCCTTAGAATCTTAACTGACTATTTCAGCTGTGAATAGAATAGACTAGAATAGCTTTATTGTCATCATACAAAAGTACAAAGAGATTACGGGGAGAGCCATGAGCCGCTGTGTACCTTTTACCTGCTAAAGGATTTTTTTATTGCTCTTTCACTAACCCCTATACCCCAACTCTTTTCTATAGTCGCACAGGTGAAAGGTCAGTGAAAAACAGAACTGTCTATAGTCATGTGAGATTCTCCCACTCTGCTTCTCCAAGCCTCCTCTATCAGATGGTTGGTTACACACTTAGTGCAGATACAAACATCATCTCCCTCCCCCTATGGCTGCTCTTGTGTTCATGCCGGCTGCATATAAAGTGATGCTACAGTACTATCATTAGCAGAGACGCATCTGTTTAACAGAACATCCCATTTCTCAACACACAGCTTTTGATGCCGTTGGTCCGATCCCCACCGGAGCTCATTAATTCAGCCAGGAAGGCAGGACAACCCCACCCCCTACTACAACCACCACTATAATATACCCGCTACATGGCTGAGAGGCAGATGACAGGGAAGGGGAGGGGTTAAAATGACAAGAATGCCACATTGAGATAGATCCATAACAGTGGATGGGGGGGTTGGGCGAGGAAACAAGGGGGGGAAGGTGGAGAAAATATGGTGTGGCTGATGGAGGTAAGGATGGAGACAAAGGAATGGAATGGCAAGCAAATAAGAAAAAGGTGAAGGTGATGCAAAAAGTTCAAAGATCGGTCAGATTAAAGCAAGCGCTTGATCCACAGATGAGAAGGAGCATGTCTCCACATTTATTCTTTGTCATCGCGTTATGAGTGGATGCCTGATGAGCTGACATGTGTGTTAGGCAGCTGGCTCTGTGAAATTGGATAACTGCACAAATCATGTTTCATACATCAGTAGACTCACCTGACACACTCTAAAATTTAAATGAATTTCAGCGATACAGAAATGCAAATGCGCAAAATATACTGTCTGTTGGTCATGTCCCACGGCATCAAAGGCTGGGTGAGGAGGTTAAAGTCTTGCTCAGGATTTGCCAATAAGAGGACTAAGGAGGATGGATGTTCTCTTACTAATTAAACAGTGCAGCCTATAGGGACTGAGCACAGCCTGAAGCAGTAGCCATTACCCTGCTTTCCCCACACCACCCTGCTGTGTTGCATGCCTGCACACAAACAGCTCATTACATCATCCAGCTCGGCCAAGCTGCCACACACTCGTCCCTACAGTATGCTAGTATATAACTCAGTCCTAAAGGCCAATATTTAATCTGGTAAAAAGATTACAAGTCAGTATCAAATTTCATGTAGAAACAGTATGAAAGTAATTTTTACATCTAAACATAAGACAATAATCACTCAATATCATCTATATCACTTCCATATTGTAACCATTGCCGTCATTTTCACAGCCTATGCTTCATAGATATGTGCCATATGTTATCTCATGCAAAACATGTTACTGTTTCTTAGCAAAAATGTTTTTCTGTAAGACGTGATCACCAGTTGAGAGCGAAATATTCTTTGCATTTTTCTGCTAATGGAAACACACATCAACAGGGATACGATATGGAAGCATCTCAGGAGAGCAGGGAAGTGTGACAGAGCTGTCAGTTGCTCACTTGCAGCGTCTCAGTGTGTATCTGCTTTCTGTACTCAGAATCTCTCCTGCTCATCACTCTCTGTTACACGCTGTCTCGTCCTCAGTTTCGCTCTTAGTTTCTTCTTCTCTTTCTCACACACGTGCAAGTTCCTGATTGGCACACAAGACAAGACATTTTGATCCTTGTTTGGTCTTGGTTCCATGAACTGGAATATTTTAGATGTTAGCAAACAAAATTTTAAAGATGCACATTTTTCAAAGTAAAAGAAACAAATGACAAAGGTTTGCTTTCTGTTTGAGCAAGAAGAAGTTTAGTTGATGCTGTAAACTCTGGTACTTGCTTTCAGGAACGCTTCACTAACAAACGTGTCTTTGAAACTCTAAAAAGGGGCTAGCTGTTGCTTACTACTGACAGTTTTTACATGTGAAGCCCCGTGGACTCCCCAGCTGCTATTCAGCTCATTGTTTTTCCTTCAAAGTCATGCACACTTTGTCACACTGTGTAAATATTTCTTCAGTCACAGGCAGCACAGGAATGCTGTAGAGGGTGAACGCTCTCTCATAGGCTTTTTCCACAACCCAATTATGAGAGTCGGCATATAGTGACAGTCAATCATTATCAGAGGCTCTGGGCAAAATCATTTTCATCACATTTCCACTGTTGTAAATCTCAAATGCATAAAAATCCTGATCAGAAGATAGCAAATCTCTTTCATTTGAGATTTAAGGAAGACGGGAAACCGGGACTCCCAGAGATGTCAGTGCCAATCTGCACCTGAAGGAATGTGTACAACATAAATGATGTAAGGCTGGTTTTAAGACACTGGATACATTGAAACTAAAACTTGGACTGAACTTGGACTGATTTTTTTTTCTGTACCATTGCGGTAACATGCAAATTTCCCCGTTGTGGGATCATTAAAGTCTAGTCTTGTCTTAACTTGAATAAACTTTGGATTCCAGATTTATATTTATTTTTCATTGGTGCAATTACATAGAGATAAACTATTATATGATAAACCAGATGATTTCAGGGTATGTCTAGATGACTTTATATCCAAATCGATCCATAGATAGATGTGTGGAAGGATGGATAGATAGATAGATAGATAGATAGATAGATAGATAGATAGATAGATAGATAGATAGATAGATAGATAGATAGATAGATAGATAGATAGATAGATAGATAGATAGATAGATAGATAGATAGATAGAACTCCTAATTAACCAGTGCATAATGTGGTGAGCCAAAAGCCTCTAACAAACCCCTCTCTGTGTTCATCAGCCATTGAGGCAATCCGCTCTTGGAACACACCAACCCTAGTAGAATAATGGGCCACTTTACAGGCCTCCAAGTTAGTTCACAGAATCTAGAGCTGGGAAACCGCTAGCACAGGGTTCATGGGGAGGAGGGGAAACTTAATTGTTGCCTCCATTTTTGTTTTTTCATCCCCCCTCATCTCTTTCTCCTCTTTTAGTTCTGAAAGGGGGGCTGACAAACAGGCAATGAACGCATTTGTTGTGTGTTCCGCTGGACAAGTGGGGGAGGTAAACAAAACTAGACTGCAGGGTCTATGAACTGGAGCTCGTCAAGATGGGATAGGCTGAGCAGTGGGGAGCAGCACACATGCAGGGGAAGGATTGGTCAGGGACCTGGATGAGTGGGAGGGGTGAGGGCCACTGCCAGGTTTAAAGGGGGAGGGGGGGGTAAGGTAGAAAGGGTGAGAGTAAAGGGTCCTAAGGGAGTCAGGAGAGAGAGCAAAAAAGGGAGGGTTATTCCGGAAGAATTGGGAGGTGGACATGGGTGCTGAGGTTACTCTTCTAAGTGTGGGCATTGTATTTGGTGCTGAAGTTCTCATGCATGTCTTGTTTCAGCTCCCTAAAATGTCTGAAAGTGATGGAGCTCGCTGCGATTAAGCAGACAAGTGGCAGCTCTGCTTTGCGCTCCCACAGCTCAGGCTATTTACATACTCAAGAGGAACATTAATGCCGGCCGATCCCCCAAGGCTGAACAAAGAAGCACACAAACCTGCCTCAGAGGCCCATTACGCACTTAATTGAGGATTTGTGGAATAGTAAAAAGGGGCAAAGGAAGAGGAAGGTGGGTGAGACTGGGAGGGGAAGTGGGTGAAATGGGCAATTGCACAATTTTTTTGTCTTTTTGTGTTATTTTTATGTTTTTTTTCCCCCTTGATGTTCCTAAGAAAGGTTTGATTAGTGGGAGGATCAAACATGGAAATGATACACAGACAAATATATAAAAGAAACACAAACAACTGTAGTGCGATATATTATTGATGCATTTTAACAGTTTAAAGGGTTATTTTGTGCCTTTTTAACTGTGAAGTTACATCGACCTGTTTTAGAAAGATTCAAGCATGTACAGATTAGTTCAATATATAATTATTTTCGTGTTTGGATACTACTTTCTGTCAAACATAAAGACATCTGACATTAAGTTAACAAAGCTGTTGTGTAAACCAAAAGTAGCTCCATCTGATAATCAGTGTGAATCTGTCACGGTAAATCATTGTTCACTTGAAGTCTCCTTTTTTGTTTCGAACACTAAATCTGCTTCAATTATGATTCCTTTGTCGCCACACAATCGGTCAATTGTTTGTAGTGGCATGGTCTTTGGTGCCAGGAGGAAAAAAAAGAAAGAAAATGAGACCCCCTCTGTCCTGCCTCTTCTTCCATTTACCAATCACTATTGGAGCAATTTCGTGACTCCCCCTGCTGACCTGAATTCCAGTGTAGCAGGTGCCAATGGGATGTGGGTGGTTTGAAGTTTTGCAAGGAGGACAGTGGCCGCGTGAAGAGAGTGGGAGGGATGAGGCCCTTGCTGTACCAGTAAATGCTGACTCAATTCCCTGTGGGGGCCCCTCTAGCCAGTACGGTGACCTCCAATATTAATTA
Source organism: Apistogramma diplotaenia (assembly GCA_015052665.1). Classification (NCBI taxonomy): domain Eukaryota; kingdom Metazoa; phylum Chordata; class Actinopteri; order Cichliformes; family Cichlidae; genus Apistogramma; species Apistogramma diplotaenia. Next base: position 23,621 of record VOQJ01020083.1, read on the forward strand.
TGAGTACTCATGGCTCAGAATATGGGTCAAAAGTAGGTTTTCGTATCACGGCTTTCGCCTCACAGAGGTAAGATGGCTTTCGTTACCACTACTGTCAAAAATCAATTTCAACATAATCATTCTCAGACAACATGTAAGTTATATAAGGCAAATAAACTGTAAACCAAATGGCTTCACGTTGGTGGTTATTTTTCTCCCCTGGCACATCATCAGAGATTAAATAGGCAGTTTCAATTGGTGTTTCATTGCAAAACTGAAAAAGTGCCTCAACCATGGCCAGCAGAGATCTATCATTTCGCCGCCCAGCAGCAGCCCCGCTAGTGAATGCCTATGATTCTGTTCCTGTGCAGTCATACAGAAGTGAAGGGAGTTGGGCTCTTTGTTTGGTCACCCCATGGGAAAAGCTTCCCTCTGTTCAGCTCTCTGAGAAACAAAACATTGATTCTATAGGCAGGACTGCACGAGTGAAAGGGGAAAAAAATTAAAAAGCAGATGATGAATCCCTTCTTCCTCGCAATGGGAAGACTCACAACTGGAATACAGTCACAAGAAGAAGAGACATCACAATTCAAAGCCCAGAGAGAAAAGAGGGGAATCGATACATAAAAAAATATGTCCAAAAAGAAATGAAATTGGTTAATATTAAGGTAATTTGGAAGGACTGGGATGAAAACAGCAGCTAGAGAAAGAAAACGAGGACTACTGAATGAGTGTAAAAACGACAGACAGAGATAGACAAGCATGAGGGTGGTAAAGAGTGAAAAGAGGAGCTGGATGGCACTTTGGCAGCTTCAGCATGTTCCCAGGAGGATTACTCAAGCGCTAGATGCCACAGACTGCCAGCAAGACCACAGAGAAGCTGCATGAATGGAGACACACACAACCACACATATGGAAGCAGGCACACATCTCTGTAGATGTCCCCCGGCTGTAGACTGGTCTCTATCTCACCTGTTTCCTCTCCTTCTTTTTCCTACATCTACAGTCATTTGTTTTATCATTCTTCCACATTTCCCAGCACGATCCCCGCCTCCTTTTTTTCCCTCCAACCTTCGATCGCACGTTCTCTCAATCTCTTCAATCAAGCTTTTATTAACTACAAGATAAGGTCTGACTTTTCCAGCCCCAGACAGGTAACATGTGCTCCATCTTCTGGCTGTTGCCCTTTAAAGTCCCCATGCATGGGTATAATTCCCTTTTCAGGGAAACATGTCTCTGGGTCTCTATGAGGGGAAACAACCCCATCTTCTCCCTTGCTCACACACTCCGTCATTAATCCATTTAAAACCAAAGAAAGAGTTCTACATTTTACTGTCTGTCCTCCCCAACATTTCTCTTTCTGTCACTCCCACATGTTAAATCTCTCACACTTCTGCCAGTGTAAAACCTTAGCCTGTTTGACAAAATCTTGGATATAAGTTTTTGTTTTGTTTTGTTTTGGTTTTTCAGGCATGAAAGTTTATCAGAGAATATCATGATTCGCTTCATCACTCAGGTTGAAATTCTTTGACTCAGTTCATGTCTGATTACTGGTGACTGCTCTGTTTGCTCAGCTGAGTGCATTAAACAAATCAATCTACTGGATTCCTCCTCTAATAATTCTCAAGAGCAGAAGAAACTGGTGATATCAATTGCTAAAGAGCACAGTCCCCGAAGAAGTTATCAGTCAGTCAGCATATTGATTTTTGACAGGGTGCCATGATTTGCCCCCCGGCCACTTCTCCACACCTACCCTCCCCTTATGACTGTGTGTGTGTGTGTGTGTGTGTGTGTGTGTGTGTGTGCACATGTGCATAGTTACTTGTATGCATGCAAGCTCAGAATTATTGTTACCTTCTTTATTACATGGTTTAAGCCCAGATGATTAGAACAAATGCAGCTACATATTGGTGTCATACAGTTATATAGCTGTGAATGATGAGATTAAAATTTAGTGCAGTATATTTAAATTTTAATTTTAAATGGTCATTCTAATATCCTCTGTAAAGTTGCATTATATTGTCTTTTCAACAAACAGTTGCACAGAAAAGAGAGAGCAATCAATTTAATAGAACTGAGGGTAACAAATGCTAAACACCCTGGAAATGATTAGTAATAACTGCCAGATAAAACTGCATACTGATATGTTCTTCTTTATAAATGGATGCATCATGCACTCAACCACGCCTCCTTATATGTGCATTCGAATTCTTATTTATGTGAAACGGTAGTTATGGCTGTACTTCACAGTGTGAAACCACTTCAGAAGAAAACAATGCTTCCTAAAGTCAAACTGGCTCAAGGCTACATGTGTAAGCTTGCCTGGAATTTATGTCAGGCTCATTCATGTAAGGAATAACATGTCAGTGCAGTGGGTTGCCTGTGGGGAAGGGAGATTAAAAATTAGCAGGACAGACACTTTGCTTTGCAGATTCTCCCAGTAAATACACTGATGATCAAGGCCTCAAAGATCACGTCTCCGCACGGCACAGTCAGTTCCTCAAAACATGCCCATTAAACCCAAACATATAGACTTATCTGCACTCAGGCGAAGCACTGAACTCTTTCTAGGTTTGATCAACAGCCTTTTGACAGAAGCATCGATAAACGACCCCGTTTAGGTTTTCAAGACCGTACAAGACTAATGCAGAAGGCGATCAAATGAGAATGCCAAGAGAATTGGTTTCCATGGTGACATTGATGGTGCTATTGGAAAACTGTGTGTCTGTGTGTGTTCACACCCCAACGCCTGGATGCATGCCTTTTAATATGAAAAAGGGAAAGAGCCACAATGATTGGTTCAAGAGGAGGGTGGCGTTAGTATTCCAAGGATGGAAAAAAACAGCCACAGCTCATTCTAAGTCATTTTCATAGAAAAAAAAAAAAGGGGGGGGGGGTTTTTTTTTTTTTTTTTT
>VOQJ01020083.1:35861-48067 GCA_015052665.1 Apistogramma diplotaenia
GTGGGGGGGGGGGGGTTGTATAGTGGTGAAAAGTCAGAATGGAAGGAACTGATTTGCGAAAATGTTGCTACTCTGACACGGATTCATTCTACTGTGCGCTTCATAAAGCCCATAATATGAAGTGTTTTTTCAATTAAACTGATGATTCTTTAATAAAAACATTCAGCTTCACAAGCTTTACCACACAAACCTTTCCTTTAATAAAAATGTCATGATTTTTTCTCTTTCAATAAAGTATGTACATCTCTATAGTCATATGAATTGATATAATAATTCAGAACATTAGAACGTATATACATAACAGTGGGTACAGTCCAAACCATTAACAGTCAGATACTCGGCTAAATGGTTTTGTCATTTTCAAGTGTGTAACCTCAGGCTGAGGGACCTGAACACCAAAGTCTTCAGATGAAAGGGTGACGCATCAGCACATCTAATGTGTTAGCGCCCCCTTCAGTTAGAGCACTGTGTTGTCCAGTGTTGCTTCTGCATTTAAGTAGGAAAATGCCCTTGTGCAAAAAAAAAAAAGATTAGACAGAATGAATGCACTAAAATATCGACTAAATAAGGAAGAGGACTGTGAGATGTTTATTTCATATTGCTCTCGATCCAGTCTTTAAAGTTGGCCACACGCGTGTAGACTGTGTAGAGGTCAGGATCACACTCCCCTTGGTCATAACCGAAGCTCACCAGTCCCAGAAGCCTCCACAGCCCTTTGCTCTGCTCTTTCACATGTGTGGAATCAAAAGGTGGCTTCTGGTTATCATTGGCTTGATTCTCAGAGAGGGCAGGCAGGACAAGAATGCCCCCAGTGTCAGAGGGACATATGTTAGATGGTACATAGTCAGGCTTTTGGCTGGCACAAAGCATATTGTCTGTAACACTGACTGGCACCCCGTTACGAGCATACTGCTGCTCACACGGGACTACGTCGGCGAGGTGAACGAGCCCAACCCTCGCCCTCTCATCAGGGCCTAAACTTGACTCGGGCAGTGGAGACCAGCCTGTCACGAGCCCTTGAGCAGAGGTCACCTCTTCTTCCTGGTTTTCGGACAGGCAGAGAGGCAGGACTTTTTCTCCGATCCTTGCTTTGTCCAGTAATTTGATCACAGCAATGTCAGAGTCAAGAGTATTGGGGTCGTAGTTTGGATGAATAGCAATAGAGGCCACCTGAAAGAGGAAAAAAAACAGGCTTACTCGCCAAGCTTTATTTAAAAGAATTGTCTCAATAACAAGACTTCCAGCAGCTTACCCGCAGGTGTTGAAGGCCTTTGCTTTCTCTGTGATCATCACGATAGTGCTTCCCCACCACCACCTTTACTGTGCTCGTATCCACAGGAAAAAGCTTGCCCAGGTCTGTCACACAGTGAGCTGCTACCACCAGACTCCTTTGGTTAACCAGAGCTGCACTGCATACCAGCTGCCAGTCAGGAGCCTGATTGTGCTTGCCAGTTCCTGCTCCACCATCCTTCAGGGACCCTGCCTGGCTGTCTGCCTTTGTCACCTTGGTCCCTGTACCCTTGGTGGAGCGGCGGTAGATGGCAGCCAGCCAAGGCCAGTGAGCCTGTTCTGGGCTCTCTGGGTCAAAGGTTGGATGCTTCCCACAAACTGCCAAAGAGAATGAGAGGTGACTATAATCAAGGAGACAGCAGGAAACACAAGACGGAAAAAATCGAATTTACGCTGAGGTTAAGTCAACATTTGAGCTGTGGCACTGCTTTTATTTAAACCTTCTTGGACAGAGTTTGCAAAGATGCTCGGTAGTAGCATTGACGGAGCAGAATATTAAACACCTAAAGGCTATACGGACATGTGAGATGTGACTCCCTGACAAGATGAGAGACCAAAGACTCCATTCAAGAACGTTAAGCGGCTGGAATGGTTTTGTTTCTTTGCCCAATACCATAGCCAGCACCCTAAGAAACAGGAATATTCCTCCAGTATTTGTCATCAGTGTACAGATATATATATATATATATATATATATAATCATTTTTTTTCCTTTTTTCAGGTCTGTATTAAGGAAAGTTTTTTAGTTTTGTGATTTTTACAGATCTCCTATCTCACAGAGAAGGAAGACAACTGAAGAGTATAGTGACTCTGTTTATATGGGTGTATTTTTGGCATAATTTAATTAAAAGATAGCTATATTAACAACTTTAATATGTTTCTATGTTCCCTATCTCCTCCTACACAATGAGCGCATGTGCCCAAGGTGAACGTGCAGCGCGGGTCTGTGCCAGTGTAAGCTAATGGAATTTCTGCTTAGTTTCTTAGGAAGCTTTCACAGTGAGGAGGAAAAGGCTCACACAAAAATGCTCATTAGAGATACTGACAAGGTTGCACTCAGTGTCAGCAATTAGAGGCAGAAATGCTTTGAGAAAGTGCTGTTGCATATGCCCATCAAGCTTTCCTTCATTATATAAATGGCTATCAAAACGCTATGTCTGAGTGACCACATCATCATTTTTCATTCTGCCTGCTCAGGATTGTTATGTGGGTTTAAATCACTTAAGTGAAATGTCTGACAACTAGTGGTCCTCTGCTGCCCTCACCTGGTGAACAGGAGACGTGCCGCCCGCTCCATTTCCCCGTCTTCAAGCAAGTCCGACGGGAACTGCCGAAGTGGTGGTAGAACAGAGACGCGCACTCATATTCTATACGCGTATAGAGATGGTGGAAGCCCTGGGGCAGCTGGGGAAGCACTAGGGGGGCTTTAGTGGGGCTGTGTGACTGGGAGTCCTGGACCAGGTCAGAGGAGTAGAGCTTGTGCACAGGTGTCTTTCTGAGGGGAGAAATATGCCAAGGGTATTATGTAGTAAATGCATTGTACGCCCTGTGAGTTAATTAATTCTCCAGTCCCTAAATACCAAATTTTCCTAAATGATGCTATATATTTATAGTTATCTATTACTTTACTGTATATGACATAATGCATTAATAATCATACCTGGATGGTACCTGAGGGAGCAGAACTGTTTGTTTCACCAGCTCTGACACTCGGGGCTCTCGACATGCTGCAAATAAATAAAGCACAACTTTTGAGCTGAAAACACAGAATGCTGTGTAGAATAGCCTTGGCTATGACTCTGTTCATTTTAATTTATTAATTAAAGCTGTGCCAGTGGACCGTTCCTCCACTTACCTCTTGGCAAGAGCTAGAGAGCATCCAGGCCAAAATCCATTAAGAACTAATTAATATTTACAGCTCCAGACCTGATGGATTATATTCCTGCCAGGATCATTTCATTAATAACGTTTAGCATTAGTGTTTATTCAGCATTTTGGAATTATTGACTTAAAAGCCTGTGTAACTACAAGTTTAATACACTCATGTAATGTCTGCAACCATTTATTAATTGTTCATTTTGTTATCAAACACTATACTGTCCAGTTTTGTGTGCAATGCTTTATCCTGTCTGAAAGGACATCATATTTGGAACCTACTCACCAATCCAGTAACAATATCTGTGAGTGTTGCACTTAAACAAATCTCCAAACAAGAAAATCAGAATAATTGATTAAATGAATAGAAAACGATAGAAGAGGCGACAGTACCTCTGATACAGAGGGGCTGTTTGCCACTCCACGTGCCATCAGGCTGGCACGCACGCCGGGTATCACCACTGAGAGCGTAAGAGTGGTTACACAGGAACTCCACTGTTTCAGGCTCCAAACCTGGCACCACCTGGTGGTAGCCGTGGTAGAGGCGAGGCAGAGGCGGGCAGCTTTTTTCTGAAGAACAGAGAGTGGCTGAGAGGAAAGGCCAAATAACAGCGAACAGTTAAGACCATTTTTATTCTCTTACCAGTGAAGCTTTGGTTGATTTCCCTCTCCTTCTCTTCCTCTTTCTCCTTCCTCTCGTGCTCCACCTCCTCCTTTGTTTCCTCGCTTGAATCCTTCTCTTTTTCATCCTTTTTCGTTTCTTTCGGTTTCCCGCTCTCTGCTCTGTACAGGGTAATGTTGAAACGACTGGGAATTATTTTCCTCCCTGGCAGCAGAGATTCGATGGTATTGTTTTCCTTGTCGTGTGTAACAGTGCTGTTCTTTATTTCCACTTCAAATCTCTCAACTGTGTTTTCACCCACAGAAATGGCCGTCCTCAGCTTGGTGTCATTAGGTCCCACTTTGTCCGGGTCTCGTTTCCCGTTCACCTGTTTCTCTTTTCTTTCGCTCTCTTCCTGTCCTTTCTCTTTGATTTTTTCATCTGTCTTTCCTTTGTCAAAGTTCGTGTCTGAACTTTCTTCTTTTTTATCGGGTTGTTTTGGTTCTTTCATCCCAAATGTGTCCAGGCTGTTATCTGGGCCTTCGCTGGTCACTTTATCTTCCCCACCTCCAGAAGGCTTCTCTGGGCCAGTATTTCTCTCATCTGGCTCTCCTTCATTCCCACCCTCAGATGCAGTTTTCCCTGGAATGGTCCCAGTATATTTATCTTCCCCGCTGGCTGCTGTTGTGTTCTCCCGCCCTGTGTTTGCTCCTTCTTTCTCTTTCGTTTTACTGATATCTTTGTTGCTGTGTATATCTGTTTCTTTTTCTTTGTCCTTTTCTGCTTCAGTAAGAGTGTTATTCACTGTGAATGGAAGAAAAACATTCAAAGATCATTTATCAGTTACCTTTTAACATCTCATCTTCAGTGTCCATTTATGAAGCTGTATTTTCCAACCTTTAATGCACACAGGAGGTGTCCCACTCCAGGTGTTATTAGGGAGGCAGGTTCTCTGAGAGCCCCCGCTGAGTTCATAGGGCTGGTGGCACAAGTACTGTAGAGCAATGAGAACATCATTGGGTCCATAAACCAAGAAGTGGTCCCCATTGGCAGGCTTGGGGGGCAGAGCACAAAGTCTTTCCACAGGAACTGAAGACGGGAAGAAAAAAGCTGCATCATTTCTGGCGCAGTACGCACGGCATCCAGAGACAAGCAAATGACACCTATATGACTTTTCCTTCTATTCCATATAAACTTATTTATGTACCACAATCTGGAGCGGGCGCGCTCCATGTTCCGTCACTCAAGCAAATGGCAGTACGAAACCCCTTCAGCTCAAAGCCAGGGTCACAGCGGAAAGTGATGCGGGCGCCAGAATGATGAAACAGACCCTCCGTAGACCCATGGGTGGGCACCGGAGGCCTGCGGCAACCCACCACTGAGGAGGAATACAGACATGCAGGGTTTATTTATGGACACATGAAGTTCCTCTTTTTCCTGACTGGATGACCAATCATTAACACTTAGAGGATTTAAGAGGCGTCTCTAGCGCACCGAAACAATCAGTCGACTGCCGTGAAAGACCACACAAAGAGTTTCAGCAAGTTCACCGCCCGATATTTATAGGTCAGACAGGTAGTCCATAAACCAGAGCCTCAACTCTTCGAATGCAAAAAAGTTCCCGGGATTTAAAAGCGTAGCCTGCAACCACAGAGATTCAGTAATGAATAATTTCACCCATCATGGTGAAGTGCGAACAGTTCACAGCAAGACTTTAACACATGGCTTGTAAATGAGGGAGAAACAGATGCAATAAAAGCGCTTTAGTCAAAATGTTAAACTTTCCACTGTTGTAAAAGATAGTAGAGACTGTTTATGGAACACTGTGTGTAACTGTACTGTATAAGAACCTCCTGCAAAATGAAACTCTTTGGGCAAATATCTGCCTTTCATGGTACACTGTACTACCTCATCTGTTATTGTGAGCAGCTGCAAATATGCACACAAATGTTGTGATAAAGGCCCGGAAACGAGTTCAAAAAAACACGTGTTAACACAGCAGTTATCATATCTCTATGATACAATCTCTCAGGAGATTTGCTGTGTTGTTGAGTCTCAGTGGGATCAGATCCACAAAATGCACTGTTTGTGGCGTTACAGCTCCAAACCAAAGAACCCTCCCTATAATCTTTTTCAACTTATGCCATTTCCAAGTTTCAGCCCCTCAGGCGATGAAGAATGCTGTTGGCCAAGCAAAAGCAGAGAATTAAACTGCAGCTGACCTCTTTGAATATGTTTAAAAAATCACAAAGCACCCAAAGGTGCCGGGCACAATGTTTTGCTTTAATTCTCTGAAATGATTTTTTATGCAATTGTGGTCACAGACAATTTGAAATGAATGTGGAGTTATCAGGGTGGAATGCTAACATATTGCACATCATGGCATGTACATCCTCCCCCCCCCCCCCCCCCACTTAGTTCCTTGGAAACTGAGTTTAATACCACATACTGACACTGATTAGTCTCAAAGATAGATTAAACTTTGCCTCAGAGAGAAAAGAAAAAAGAAGGAAAAACATTTCCTGTCACAAGTTTCTTTGATTATGTGTCACATTTTCTCATAGCAAATGAGTTTTAGCTCGGGCTTTCGACAGATGACAGGGTGCTTATTGAAGACATGAAATGTGGCTAAGGTCAGATTCATATTTGAAATTCTCCATCTGACTGTCAGGCACAAACACAGCCTACATGATCGCCACAAAACGTAAGGCACCAGCGTTGTTCCAGCTCTTTTCCATTAAAATTAACAGCTGACGGTTCCTCGTGAGAATACGGATGAATGCACACTGTGTGGAATGAAACGATCTTTTTTTTTTGTTGTTTTTAATGGGTGTCTCCTTCAATGGAAAACACTGGCTCTAGTTATATAAGTCAAATTGTTTCACCATTAGTTTTATGGACTTGAATGTAGCCCTGAAACACAACACCACAAGAAAAAAAATGTGGCGTTCACCGAGTCTGTTTTTCCAGCATCGGTGAACCGGATACAAAAACACACCACATATTCATAACTTAAAGACCTTGTAGGGCAAAGTGGCTTTAACCAGGCTCGAGGGGAGCAGCACATCAGAGCTCCGAACCACACAAATATTTAAGGTGGCATAAACTGGCAACATGGTAACCAAAAAGGTCTTGCTAATTAAAAGTTACAACTACAGTACATTTCCTCTAGCTACCCTCTTTCCTCAGTTATTAACCTATTTATGTGTCAACAGAACAATATTAACGCTTAATTTCATGCAAAAAAAAAAGAAAAAGAGAGTAGTTAAGTGGCTATTTGGGTTTACGGTCCTTTCCAGTGAAACTTGAAATCAACACAGACGAACACAGACAGTACTGACCATACGACTGTGGAAGGCAGCTGGCTTGATCTCAGTCCAGACCGCAAACCTCTCCCTTGTGAAAATGAATCACTGCCTGCCTCGGGGCCGCAACAACAGTAAAAAAGGCTTTAGGGAAGGAATCAATTCTTCATAAATTTGTTGTAACTAGGCGTGTCTCATTTGAGATGACAATTACTGAAATAATTCAGGGATTTTGTAAGGCTCGGTACATTATGACATGTCTTTGTGATGCCTCGTGAGATGGAAAATTAAAGATTAGTTTTATTCTTCCATGTGATTAAAACAAATTCTTTAAATTCCCAACTTTACTTTTATGATCTTGTCATAGGGACTTTGATTATGGTACACACTCACCATTTTCACACCTCTTGCCTGTGTAGCCAGCCAGACAGGCACAGCGGTAAGAGTAAGAACTGTCTAGGATGCAAGTCCCGTCATGCAGACAGGGGGAAGAGCTGCAAGCTGTGAACATATAAGAGTATGACATTAGAGGCACTGTATTTAACAGTATACTAATACCAAATGGCAAAATGCATGGCTGTAGCCACCGAGCTAAATCCAGGAATCATATTCAAAGCTGAAGCAATTTAACCATCATTTTCAAGTGTTTGGCAATTTCTACATAAAGAGCCCTCTGTTTACTTTTTACTACATCTGGCTTCGGCACTATTAACATGCATGTGTGTCTGTTTTTCACTTCTGGACCTTCAGAATGAGAACATTTCTGCGAAGTGGAGGCGTTTTGGTTTCTAAACAGGCTGTTAACAGACTCGACAGCCATGACAAAGTCTTTTGCCAGAAAATGGAGATGCCAGCCTTGCACTATTAAGAGCTTTTATTAGGTACTGGACACTAAATACCATGGAAACCTCTTTCTTATTTGCACTTGTTGTGATTCCAAGGAGCCCCTTTGTACCTAAAGTGTGACATTGTGGCTTCTTATTGATCAAAAAGCAAACAAACCAGCTCCAGAATTTAGATTTGATTTTACAGCAGGTTTAAAGGGATATCATTTTATTCAGCGATGGCTAGTGTAAGGGCCTTAAGATTTGAGGTTGGAAAGTATTGTGCATAGGCAAGCATATAGAAGAAAAGTATTGCTCTTATCAGTAGTAGTGTTATGTAACTTACCTGAGTTCTCTTGGAAAGTGGCAAAGAATCCATCAAAATTCTTGTAACCATCAGACACGAAGAGAACATGCAGACTGTTGCCGGAGCTGTGAACCGGAGCAGGTCTGTTATTCCCGCAGTATCTACCGATGACACGCGAGTTGATGCTGTCGCCATCTCGGACCTCCAAGTAGTCGTAACGACAGGAATGATGAAACTCCAGACTCAGCATCATAAACCTGTGAGTGCAAAAATCAGCTGAGAGAAAAAGCAGACAGAAGAATTCGCGTCCGGTGTTCAGAAATCGTTCAAGATGTGATGAAGTTAAAGTTCCGAAGGTGTTTCCCACATCTTATATTTCATTAAAGTTATTAAAATGGTTGATGTTTGGCCCTCGAGAACGATTTTGCCTTTCATTTCAGTTTGTCACATACATCATGGTTGGAAATTTTAATGAAGCACTTTGTGCATAGCATTAAAGAAACGCTTGCAGTTATTAAGTCTCCTTATGCACATTTAAAATCCAGACATCAGGAAGTGCATACTCGGTCTGACCTAGCTGCACGGAGCTTTTGTTCTCCACAAACCGTCTGCCTGTAAAACCTGTATGTGTAATGGAGAAAACGACAGAAAAAGCAATTTGTTATGGTTTCCACACTCTTTGCCATTAGTCCTCAACATACATCTTGCAAAAATAGCTGAGCTGAGTGGAAATTTGACTTAAGCAGGCCAGCTGATAATATTTACTACAGATGCACAATGAAGATCTCAACCAGTAAGGATTGAAGGCCAAACAGACTTGAATTGACCGACTCAAAGCTTTTCAAGTATTTATCAGTTTCCATCGAATGCTGGTTTATTTGTTGGTCTCCTTTCATTCAAACCGTTTTTACATTAATTTTTTTACAAGCAGCTGTGCAGAATGTTTTCCAAGGACATTCAGGTAGAAAGCACTTCACCAATGGGAACTATTGACAGTCTGAAAATTATTCAAAGTAACTGGGTCAACTCTAGATAAAGAATAAAGAAAGACTTTTTCTATGGAGTCCTTAAATTAAACATTTTATAATTTGTGCTAGAGTCGCTTTAAAAATGTAATTATGATCTGCCAACAGTGCGAGCAGTTTGGTGTCCCTGCACTTTTATACATGGATTATAATCTCCAATTTAAAGTCAGAAGAATCAGACATGATGCACATTATTACACATTTTAACACCTAAACATCAACATAGTAGTGTTATCACCGTGAACATGTTACTGTGGCTGTAGTGAAACTAGAACATGCTGTCAAACCGGTGACTTTACAAGTCATTGCTTGCTACCACAAAATATAACCACAACCCAGCTGATATACAGTACTGCACAAAAAATATCTGTGTGTGTGTGTGTGTGTGTGTGTGTGTTTAATCCAAACACTGTGTGTTTTACGGCATTCGTCATGTTTGGGGGAAAAACTCCTGCAGAGTAAAGGATCTTAAAATCTTGCCTGAGTTCAATAGTGAATGGTCTGTCCACCTGTATGGTCCACTCACACCTGGCATTATTAGGGTAGCTCTCCAGCACCAAGTGGCCCTGCCGTTTATGGATCACCCCTCCACACTCTGAAAAACACAAAGTTTTCATTTGGAAAAGTTTGATTTGTGGTGCTGCTTCAATTGGTTTAATGAATGTTTCTGATGGTTCGCATTCATCTGTTTTGGTTAGCATTCAAACCACCAGTAATCGCATTTAGGCTTTCATTCTCTCTGTAGAGACCCTATGCAACAACATAAATAAGCATAAACACAACAACACACACAAGAGGAACAAAAGTGGCAGCTTTGCGAGGTTTCTGCTTTTAATTAAATGTATGTTTGTTCTGCTCATTGGTAGAATATTTGCATCTAAAAGCTGGAGCCAGGGTCCAAAACTAACATCTTAAATAGTTTTATGGGATTCCTAACTTGTCATTCAGCTCCTTATGGAAAACCTCCAGGGCATGGCAGCCTTCCAAGCTGGCACAGTTATCCCAGCCGGAGATAAATCAGCAGAGATGGAAAAAAAAAACATCTAGTACTTGGTATTCATTTCACTTAAAGTAAAACAAATGATTTAGAGTGAAGCCATAGGCTCTGCTAAACTGGAAGGATGAAAGGACTTACTCATGCAATCTCCACCGGACCAGCCAGGTCGACACTCTGCGCAGTATTCGCCACTAATGAAGAAATCATCCCTCGGGCCCCATGTCCCATTGTTGCAACGCTTACAGTTCTCAAATATGCTGCAACCTGAAGGAGGAAGAGCCAAAAACAAAAGTGCAGTAAAGTAGGAGACAAAGATTGCAGAAAACAGGCGAATAACACGGATTATTTCCCAGATGTTGTCTTTGTATTTAAGAATAAGGAAAACATTATCTGAATGGCTTAGGCTATATTTCTGATCTTTAATAAACCCCCTAAAATGTTTCCTTTGCATCAGCTCTGCTGAACTCATTAAGCTGCTCCTTCGCTGCAGCAGAGTGCAAAAACATATCACCGCTTCCTGAAATAGAAATGTGGAGAAAACCTGCTGAAACTGTTTTCTTTCTCAGGATGGATTTTTACTTAAGAGGCTGCCATGTGCATAGGAAAGTGAAGAGCAACATGTGTCCCGAGGAGGGGGCATGAATTTTAACAGCGCACAGGCCGGGGATGTGCATGTGGAGATTTATGCCCGTACGCTGAGGCTGGAACACATTTCTTTAAGTGTTTAAGAGTGAAAAAGGGATGTACAGGCATCCATTTAATTCTGAACAGCTGGGGGTGGGGCGGGGTGTGTGTGTTCCCCCATAAAGGAAAACCTGAGCTTGTTTAAACTATTTAAAAAAAGGCACCACACACTTCATTCACAAATCAAAGTTCCGAGTGTGATCGTTCACTCCTTTTCAAAGGAATACGCCAGTGTGTCACAAATACAAGTTTTTTCAGTCCTTCTGTCACATTGTCTCGCTAAAATGCAAACAGCTGTGCAGGTGTCAGATAGCAGTTGGTCTCCGCACAATCAAGAAGGTTCCACCAACACATGCATGCTCTGTAAAGTCAGTGCTTATTTTGGTGAAGGGAAACAATGCAAAATCTCATTAGATTTAAAGCATTTTATAATTATAAATACATTGCTTGTACCTGGGTGGATAATACAGGGGTCACACTCATTGATGGCATTCCGGCAGCAAGGCACTGCATAGCCCACTGGAGTCCCTTGGAGGGGGCACTTGCAGCGGATCACGTCGTACTCGCAGCATCCTCGGCACATAACGTTCCACTCTGGACCTGGACAGTGGTTGTACAAGTGCCTGTAATCTAAAGACGATAATCTGTCAGACGCGCACACAGCATCACTCAAACAAGCAGCTTTGTTAGCCTTCATTTCATTAGTATACAACGAGCGACGAAGAGTCAAACATGGAGAAAATGTGTCAAATGTGATGTTTGGTCTTCTGGGAAAATGTGGGGAGCTGGAAAGATTCCGTTTAGTGTTTATCTGAGTCTGCTGCCTCTGTGGTTATTTCCACTGCCACATGGTTGACACTCCTATTTAGGAAAACCACTAAACTCTCAGTAGTTTACCTCCTCTCTGTGTTATTACGTCAGTCGACATGCCAAAATGGTTAAGTCACTGTCATGGAAAACAGCACCAAATCATTAATCAGAAAGCGATACGTTAACTCAAGTGTAAACACCGGCCTTCTTCTTTGTAAAGTTTTGACCTAATAAATGGGATATTTTATTGGACTGGAAACCGCTGATTGAAAGAGCGTTGAATTAGAGTTGTTATGATTATGTAACAATAGATTTAAACACTGAAGCAGACAAGTGGAAATTCTCCTGTGGCAGACGTGGCTCGAGAACTAACCGGAGCTGCACTTTAAACTTGACACAATATCGGCACATTTTGTGCCCCCCACCCCCACCCCCAACCCCCGCCCCCAGCCTGCAGTCATAATAACATTTTTGCTCTCAATTACTGC
>VOQJ01020084.1:1739-18561 GCA_015052665.1 Apistogramma diplotaenia
TAAACATATATGAGTTATATACTTATACATCTTAAAAATGTAATCTCGTCCCAGCAATCATGGTGAGTATCAGGTCAGAGGGTATCACTGGTTTAACCTCTCCACACGCACCAGGTCAGCGGCGACTGGTCTAGGGTCAGCGTTAGCAGTTGGCTTTTGTAAAACCTCAAATGCAAGACATGTAATAGCAAAATGTTTGTGAATTATTTGCAATTTCCCCAAATATTCTTATTTAGCATTTAGCTACAACAAATCCAACCCTGACCCTAGGTGGCTTGGTGCAGGGGCAGTGGGTCCTGGATTCCTCCTGGCAAGACTATGCAGGCAGTTCCTGGAGGATGAATGAACCGATACCATTGAATGCCCCCCATGCTCACCTGCTGTAAATCCAATAGAACGCCTCTGGGATGTTATGTTTCAGGGATCTGGGAAGAGATCTTTGAATTAGAATTGAGCTCGCTGTAGGTTGATCATTTTCATCAAACAATGCAGCATCCTCTGATGTAACAGAATCCACATCAGTATAGATAGCCAGCATGATTTTTTTCCTATTGCAATCTGATGTGTTTTCAAACTGTTCCTTTAATTTTTTTGAGCTGTGTATTTATTGTGAGTGTAAAGTTCCCCAGACCAAGAGAGAGCTTCCAATTCTGTGATAACTTTTTACCAGGGCCTCGATACCCTGGTTCTAAACACTTTTGCAGAAGCTCATAACCAAGCAAGGTTTCAGCAATGAGCACGAAGGCCTGTGAAGTACTGAATAGAGTGTGTGTGTGTGTGTGTGTGTGTGTGTGTGTGTGTGTGTGTGTGTGTGTGTGTGTGGACCTATATAAAGAATGTACCCATGCATGAAAAGCTTTGATACTAACTGAAAAAGCAGCTGTGTCTTTTTCATGGAGCCAGAGTGGACTTGGTGTAACTTTTATGTTGTGTTAAAAAGGCACGAGTAGAACTTTTCGCCTCCACATTCACACCCGCTGACCCCTGACCGTCGGCATGTTGGTTTCAAACCAGCTTATTCGTAAGACAACAGCTCAGACATCAAAAATGTGCATTTTTTTGGAGACCGCCTTGAAAAATAAATGTAAAACAAAAACACCTTTTTACAGTGCAGTCCTCAACTACAGTGACTCCACTGCGGTTTATTATTTCACATCAACTGTCAAGCCTTGAAACACGACATGATCTCTTCAGACAAAGAGTGGGCTGTGAGTCGATCTGAAGGTCAACTGAGCCTTTTTTATGGTGAGAGATTAAATTATTATTTTTTGTTGCAAACTAAGTTTGTTTGTGCACTAATTGTTCTCTAAGTGACATTTTTTTAAAAGGATAGTCAACAGCATACAGTATATATGCCAAAAATGAAAACTTTTCTACATCTGAAAGAAGAAAAACTTGTCAGACTAAAAGAAAAGTTGAAAGCTTTTCCACTGGGAGGTTTTCAATCACTACGTCAGTATTAAGTGGCTTATTCCGCCTCATGTCAAAAACCTTTTAAACTGTAACAACATTTTTGGCACAACATCTACGTACTCTGATGTTTTCAGCTATGCTTATGGGGTGTATTAGATGCACTGGCATTGAAACTGCCACAAAAACATGTTCAGCACAAGGTGAACTATAAATACAGCTGCTAGGGGCAATAAGTGTGCCAGAAAATAAAGAAATCAGCTCTATGGGCCATAATAATTTTTATATTTTTTCATTTTTAAATGTGAAATATCTGGAAATGTTATTTGCTGCAATATGCCACACTATGGCAGCTGGAATAGCGGAAGAGAATGGATGGATGGATATTAATTACCTCAATAAGACTCCAGTAGCATACCGTTTGCATTTGTGCTGCCCTCTAGAGGCTAAGCACTTTAAGAGCCAAGGCCTCGCTTACACAGGTCTAGAGACAGGTCAGTGACTCCCTGGCAACCTCTGGTTGGTAGTGAACCATAGTGAATGGTTGGCAAGTAGTTGCTGATGGTTCCTGGTGGTTGCTAGGTAAAATCAGTCACTGGGTGATTGCTTTGGTCACTAGCGGATTGCCGCAGCCGCTCGTAGTGTGCGTGGCCGATGCCGACTTGTCTGGAAAGGCGCACTAACTGTGAAGATTTTGTGTCTCACACTTCAGTTTCTCTGCCACTCAGCAAGTAGTTGGCGAGTGTTTGCAGACGATTCCACGTCTTCCAGTCAGCAGCAATCTTCTGATGACCTTATACCTCTTTGCGACCAGTGTCACCTAGCAACAGCAAGCAACCTCTCTTCTGGGGTGACCAGTGGTTACCAGGGGGTTGCTAACCAGTCTCTAGGCCTGCGTAACTAGGACTTGAACTCAGTGAAAACTCCTAAATTTTAGACTGATAACTCAAAGCACTGAGTTATTGTGGCTTATATTAATGGAACTCATGTTTTGTGGCCTTTGAACCAATTTGGAACCAATGAACCAATGTTACGAGCTATTAAAATCACCATTACTAGTTGTAATCACTTCAGTAGATACTGTAGATGCTCATCCATATAATCCCAGTGGGACTGTTTTATATTGGAATTACATTATTGTTCATCCAACTTTGTATTGACACTGACTTACTTAAATTACTATAAATTCATATTTCATTCATATCTCATTGCTGTGTTGATCTGTTCATACACACAGACCCCCTCCTCACACACAACTCATTTACTTACACATATCATGTCTCTCAGTCCCCTCCTCTACCTTTCTCATGCTCCCTGCTTTTATTTTCTGCAACTCCCAGTTGCGCCTTCACCCCACAGTGCAGCCTCTCATCTTCCCCCACCCTGTCATCTTCTTTCTTCACCTCTCGTTTCGTCTGCATCTCAGCCTCTCTATTTCTTCCTCCGGCTTCTACCATTTTTTTTCCCTTTACCTTTTCCCAGCGGTGGTCTTGTGCTTTGTTCTCCAGTGGCTAATTTGACTGTTCTACTTGCCAACTTAGCAGCGGGCGCTCTGTGTGTGTGTATGTGTTTGCCTGTTGCACTTCTCCCTTGCCAGGTGCTGTTATACAACACTAGTTCTTGTCTCTACACACAAACACATCCCTTGCCAGAAAATACACATACATACAAAAGGACTGCCTTTATCACTGTTTCATTCATGTATTTTCGGCGTGCAGGCGTTTGCCCTACCAGCTTTCATGTGAACTGGAATGATGCTTGAAGTGATTATACTACATGTTGTGTATGTAATCTCAGCGGTGGCAAAGATTATGAGAGGTGGTTTAAATCATATATATGTGCCCTCTTCAGTGTGACAGACAGGTGTGAAGTTAAAGCAAAGCAGCGATTGGTTCCAGTGAGTGGAGTCTAATCAGCCATCAAGCATGAGATCCTTAAGTGTCTCTGAAAAGATGGGACACACGCTATTAAAATGCATATGTATGTATCCACACAGAATGCAAATGCAGAGTTAGATACCGAAGGCCACACACAAATGCAACGACACAAAACGGCGCACACATTGAAAGCCATCGTGGTGTTTTAGTGCGAAGGGTATCAGAGCACATGATGTGCTAACAGCCCGATGATGTGCTAAGCACATATCCGCACAGCCACACACACACACACGGTTCATATGGGCCTGATGCTTTACTGTCAGAGGCAGGTGTGGTCTCCAAGGACCCAATCAGTTTTAATTAACCCCTTGTGGTTTAGGGCGGGTGGGTGTGGGGTGTGGGAGATGGGGAGAGACAGAACAGCTCAGGTAGAGGGAGAGAGAACCGAGAGAGGAGAAATTTGTGCTTGTCATTGCAGGAGACACGGATGACAGATGGGAATTAACAGAGAAAAACAGAGGGGAAAAAAATCCTCCTCTCCAGGAAAATCAGAATGCTGGTATAGGACGTTCGGATAATGACCTACAACACGTATTGTAAGTCACAGGTTTAGTTCTTCAAGTTTTAAACATAAGCCTTGGGTTTAATGATGATCATGAACATAGTTGGCCAAATATTTGTCTAAAACTCATCCTGTTTGCCATATTTGTACATTTAAAGAAATAAAGAAGAAAAAGCCGTGAGTCATCCCTCACAGCTTTGGATTTTGCTTGCATGTGCAAGTGTACATGGAAATACAGTATCTAAGGCAAAAGCAGAGTTTTCAGTTACGACAAGCTTGAAAGTCAATATTTGGTATGACATCTCTATTCTTTGACACAGCCTGAACTGTCTGAGGCAGCTTTCCTGTCATTTCTGTGAGCAGTCTTCAGGAACAGTTCTCCAGGCGTCTTGAAGGACATTCAAAGCACACTCAGCATTTCTTTCCCTCCAAACACGACAGGTCAGGTTGATGCCACAGAGCCTGATTATGGTTTAATCTGACCACAGCACTTTCTCCCAACACCTTCTCTGAATCATTTAGATGTTCATTGTTAAACTGGAGATGGGCCGGTACATGTGCCTTCTCGTTGAGGGCACTGCAAGATTTCAGTCTATTACAGTGTAGTGTGTTACCAAAGCTCCTCTTGTAGACTGTGGTCCATAATCACACCAACAGTTGTCACCTTCTCACCAAGCTTTATGCTGATGGTCTTGCAGCCGTCTAACTTAAACGCATTATGTTGATTCTATTTTAATCTCTAAATGCTTGACGAAGAGGAGACACAGCACAGGGCGACAGCCTGTGTTTGAGCGCGTCTTTTTCACACACTTCTCAAAGTAACACACCCCCGCTGACACATTGACCCCACATTCATTATTGATGGGCTGATGGTTAGTGCAGCTAAGGCCCGGTAGATAGAGTGTCACTCCACTGTCATCCCTGTGCAATCAGAGGTAATTTCTTGAGCACACAGCATGAAGTCATGGCCAGTAAACAGATGCTGGTGAGTCAGCGTTAAAGGAACTGTTCAGTGATGGCTGGGACCGTCACATCTGTTTGCAGGTTGTTGTTGTTCATATTGAGAGAAAAAGAGCTGTGCTGTGTGATATAACTACTTTGAATTTTATCTTTTAAATATTCCGGCGCACAGATCGAGAATGGAAACGTGGTCGGGCTAATGTAGATGTAAAATACACCCGTGTGCCCTGTGTGCGTCTTTGTGTGTTCGTCTGAGAACCCACGCATGTGTCTGTCAAAGTGTGTGTGTGTGTGTGTGTGTGTGGTTGAGCCAAATGCTCCCCTGCTTCACAAAGCAAATCGCAGCTAATCAAATAAGAGCCCTCAACAGCACACAGACGGAGGGTGAAGAATGGAAGAACTGTGTGTCTGAAGGAGAAGGTGTTGGAGGCTGTCTAGTGGCTTCAAGACATCCTGGGTAGTAGGTGGGGGTGGAAGGGACACACACACGGACACACACATACACACATCCAGCACCTTTTGTCTTATCTTTATTTCTTAGCTTTTTACAATGTCTCCATAGTCTTCGTTTACACATAAGTGGCCTTGTGAGAAAAAAATCTGGAGAAGCTCTGGAGCTCAACAACAGTCTAACCAGTAGTTTTTCTGGCGCAGAACCTGGCAGAGCAGCAGGCCACATTGAGGAGGTTGGTCCAGACTTGTTTTCTGCTCTGCTTCTTGGCACTGATACTGATGCTGTGTGAGTGGCGCGGCTCCAGCGCTGTCCTGGCTCGTTTTCTACGCTCTCATCCACGCTCAGCCTCCTGACACGCTGCCCTCTGGCTAGCCCTCTGTGTGTGGGCATGAGTGTTGGACCTTGTGAGGGTTCATGCAGTTGTATCTGTGTGACTGGCCTGCGTGTGTGTGTGTGTGTGTGTGTGTGTGTGTGTGTGTGTGGCAGCTGTGTGCCCTCCTCCTGTCTGCCTGTGGGACAATCGACCGCTCCCTGCGACCACAGAGACCGAAGGCACGGGACAAGAATGTCTTTCTCTGACCAAGTGCTGGGTGCCAAGCACACACACACACACACACACACACACACACACACACACACGCCAAAAGACGTATACGTTGAGACACAGATTGTTTTGTTATTCCTTCATTAATATCTTCAAAAGGTAAATGTGAGTGCATTCTTTCCTTAAAGACCTCCGGGAAAATGTTACTTAGCACTTTTATAGCCGCCTTAATAACTCAGCTCTGTTCTCTCCTTTTATTTCATTTGTGCAGCTGTGTGCAATAAAGGAATAATAAAAGATCTACACTCATTGGCTTTCTTGCTCAGAGTTTGATAAAAAAAAAAGATTAATACAAGTCTTTTCTTTATACCTTTAAATATGCAGGAGGTGTCGGGATATGGTTTGCTTAGATAAGCACAGAGGTCAGCAAGGCTCTGCTCAAAGGAAAAAAAAGTTTTCTGACAAGCACCATTAAATTTTACTAAGAAACGCTGCTTTTGTTATTGCATTGTAGTGTTACCTACTTGCAATTCCTTGTGCGTGTTGGTTAAATTGTCCAGAGAGCATGCTTACTCCACACAGCTTGATATTGGTAGCATCACTCCCGGCCTCGTAGCAGCACTGAAAGCTAGCCAATGAGGTTTCTGAGCTGGAGCAATGTGTTGCTCTTCCTCAGCAGGCCCGACAGTAGCTGCTGTGCTCGGCTACCGAGTGTCAGGCATAATTAGCTATGTTTGAGATTTTTATCCCCACTGCACATTCAGTATAAAGCGAATACTTTCACAGCCCAGTTTTTTCTTTCTTTCATCTTGGTGGCTGAGGTTCACGTGTGCACAGCCACTAATATATAGCTGTGCGCCAGGAAGAGAAGTAAAACTAACATCAGGTTACATGAATATTAAATCTGGTGCAGTAGGTTAGTCCTTTGCAATTTAAAAAGTTAGCTTAATACACTGATGTGTAACTTTTCAATGCGTTACCCCCAAACACTGCTGAAATGTCACGTGTTATCACTGAAGCCTCATCCCATATGGTCTAAGTGGAAGTCCAACTTTTAGAAATATACTGGTGAAAATGTAACGCAATAATATTTAAAATGCTTCAATAAAAGAAAACGATATTATACATAAGAAGAATGTGTGTTCATGAGCACAATTAGCTCCACTTGTGGTTTACCAGAGCAGGAGAAGGTGGTGGTCACTTCTCTCTGTTGTTACTTTTACACTTAATTTGCATTTTCAGGCACCAAAACGACCTGATAAGGTTGGAGATGAAATACAACACTTACCACCTGGTTCAAACCCTCATTTTCTAATTTATAGAAAAGGATTATAGGTCTCAGAGGAGACTCCATAAACATAAGCGGTGCAGGCATGTAATAAACCTTGACTGAACTACATTTGTTTCAAAGTCACACTGTCATTAAAAAAGTGGTAATATGAGCTTAAATGTGCATATTAATTGAATTTTGTTAACATTCCATATTGCTATTTAGGCTGCGTGAATATTTTCCGAATGTAAATACAGTTGCAGCAGTGGAGTTGCACCCATTCTGAGCCTGATTCAGTGGCAGCAGAAGATGTGTGGCATGCGGTGTAGTGGACATACTGTACTGTCTGCGTTTTTCAGTAGTCTGACCTCACTCATTCTTAGCGAGAATGTCCCTGAGAGGCAGTCAAGGATAACGGAGTAAAGAAACATCTAAACGATGTTCCACCACGGAAAAACAGAAGTAATGAAAATGGATAAAAAAATGTTCTTGCGGGAAATACGGCACAGCTGATGTGACATAAGCCTCAAGCAAGCGTTCCTATAAGAATAAAGAGAGCCTCTTTGGCCTCCAAGAGCACATATACGTTTTCACGATTGCCATCTGTGTGCTGCTGTTGTAATGGCACTCATTTGCACACTTTTTTTGTCTGCACAACATGCCCTGAATGAATAAAAAATTAGCACATCAAAACTACAACAACATCTGCGGGTGTTTCTGTGTGGGATTCACAGAAAAATGAGATCCAGTCTTCATATTCAAGGGAACTGAAGCTCCTCTGGAAAACATTACAACAATTATACTTTAATATAAGGAAAATGTATATTAAAAAAAACCATCCAGATCATTATTGTACATAAACGTGACCATTTGGATGCTGATCAATTATGCATTTGGGTGAAACCCTGACAATCTTTGTCAATAGAAGAAAACCCCCCTTAACTGTGTTACACCTCAGCCCTTTTATTCTAATTTACCATCCGTAGTTCCTTTCAAAATGGAACAGGCAATCTAAATGGAACCCGTATTAGCATTTCATGCATAAACAGCAGTCTTTTGGAAAGACTATTTAGGTGTATTTCCTGCCTGCGCCCCTCCTCTTGTGTCAAGCCCGTCTGGAGAGGCATTAGCGGATGGTCAGACCGCTGAATATCCTCCCCAGTCTTTTTCCCCTTTATCAATATGTGACAATTGATGACAATTTCCCGCCGGCTCGGAGACGTGCAGGAGAGTCCTGTCTGAATATGAGGAGCTCTCTGAATACATGTGCAAGTCCCTGCTTCAGTGCGCCATGAGGAAATTTAATTTATCAATGAGCTCTTTCTCTTATCCGTACATGTAATCACTCGTGCACAGGGGCTCCTCGGGGGCTATAAAACAGCCCTAAGATGTTTTCCCACTGTTAGTTTTTGCTTTGTGCTACAATGAAGCCTCTAATTAGAGAGGGACCCGCGTGATGTGTCTTCTGTCTGCTTTCCCCCATAAAGAATAGCTGTATGTTTTTGCACAATAAGTGGGGAGTTGAACCCACTGTCTATGTCAAGCTGGGAGGAGTGCTCTTCAGCAAATCTGGCTGACCCTGTTTATGCCTGGCTCTAATCAGAAGCAGTCCAGAGGGTGCCATGAAAGCAATAAAACACCGGCTACACCCGCTCCTTGTCTCTGTTCCTGCCTTTGCCCTCACACAGGCATACTCAGACCAATGCACAGCCTCCCAGAGGGGCACCAAAGAAGAGGTTATAAAGCATTATAAGCCAGGTTAGCCTACAGTGACAGCCCGGCTTGTTCCTCCTTCTTTCAGCAGTGTCCGCATGCTGGGCAGTCCCAGCCTCTCATCCACCACGGTGAATAGAACCACGGGGCTCTGGCTCCACAGAGATAGTGTTATCTAGGCCACCACGGGGCTCCAATCGCAGCCATGTACACACACTCTCAGCGGGCAGCACACACATCACCGGGAGTGCAGACAAAGAAGCCTGCGGACCAAAACAAACATCATGGGCATATAATGTAACGACACACAAGGACATGTGCGCAGGGTCGCAGACAAACAGAGCCAAATGTGAAAGTTCACACATGCACACATGCACACATGCGCAGGATTGAGGACAATGGATGGCTTTTCCCACTTTCGCCTCACAGTGAAAGCGACACTGATGTTTCTCCTGCAATGTTCAAGCTGAGATTTTGTTGCTATAAACTTGCCTTTAACTCTCATGCCGATCTCGATCAGCTGAGGTGATTTTCTCCAGCGCAGGGTGGTCACCTGTCACACGCCTTGGCCTCAAAACTGGCTGCAGTCCCCGCTGTTTCAAGGAATCTGAGTTATTCCACCCATTCCTGGAGATCTACACACATGACCCGTCGCTATTGGGAGCCTTGAGCCAGGGGGATAGGGATAAGCCCATTCTCCTCTTTTATTCCAACAATTTCAATTAAAAAGAGATTTGAGGTGGAAAAGCACATTTTCATACAGGGCGTTCAAACAAAATCCTGGAAAAGGCTGAGATGTGATGCGGTGCTAAATTTTGAGGGCATTTTCTAACCTCTACCAGGCACGTCTCTTTTGTGTGGAGAATGGGCCCACGTAGCCTTTAACTGGCTTGTTATATCACACTTGACTGTATAAATCTGATGCTACTGCTGTCTCAGGTAGTTCTTATTTTCACTGCACTATTAGCATTTTACAAAGGCACAATATAAATCCGTATACAGGATTTTTTTTTACCATGAGGCTTTCTTAATTGCCAGTGCACAAAATTGTTTTAATGCACATTACAATGCTTTGTAACAGTACCATGCCTTTAATTTCCATAATCATGTAGAGTTGACAAAAGTGTTGATTAGAGTATTGTTGTTTGTCCTCTCATTAAACTAATTTGACCCTGAAGCCCACAATCAACACATTTAATTAGCTGCAAAGATCGTAAACTTGCCACAAACTTGGACGTAATGATTACACTTCACCACTTCATATGGCATGCCAGTGACTTATCTTTATTTTTTTCTTGGTGTTTTCCTCACTGTGTCCATCTCCCTGTCTTGGCCCTTTGTCCCATGTTTTGTGTTTAGCTTCACTTCCTGTTGTTTCCTTGTCTTTGGTGTTTAGGTTCCTTTTGTGTGCCAGTCTCCCTATGTGTCAAGTCTGTGTGAACCATGTTTAGTTACTTCCTGTTTTATTGTGACAGTCTCGTGTTCCCTGTAAGTAGTGTTTAGTTGTGCTTCCTCTGTGTTATTAGCTTTATTTGATTCACCTGTTGTTCCCTGCTGTTTCCACTTGCCCTGATTAACTAGTGTGTGTATTTCAGGTGTCAGGGTTGTCTGTATTTCTCTTCCTGCTAATACTAATGCACGCTTTTAGCAGAGTCCCAATTTTAGAGTCTGTCTCAATCTTTCAAGATGCCTGGTAGGCTTTAAATATCAAGGAAAATAAGAGGAAGCCTTAAAAAGTCCTTCATTGTCACGGCTCTCCTCCCCTCTAGTGTGATTAATCATGCCTATAACCACACCTTGTTTCACGGGCTGGACCCACTGCAGCGCCAATCTGCATTTGAGTCTCATCCCTCATGCAAGTCATGATAACTTTATGGAATAATAAACCAAAAGTTTCTCAAGGGTGACCAGATTTTATCTGGGCAGTTTTCTCTTATTCTGGCAATAAAACAAATTCATCAGCATCTACCCAGCCTGTATATTTAGTTAAATAAGAGCTAAGGATTCTTTGGCCTGAAATGAAGAAACATCTGCACCATCAGAGAGCAGCAGGATCTCTATGAGTGTCTCCTTTAGAACAGGAGTACTGATTTCTTAATTAAAGGGGGTAATCTGGAAGTCTCTACTGAGCAGAGCTGTTCAGAGCCTCCAGAGCTCTGGATTGGTTTATTTCCAGTCAACCACATTTTAATTGGCATCAAGACAGGAAGTGATTCGACCACAGAAAATCAATGTCATTTAGCGACATCAAGCGACAACAAGCCAAACAACTGCTGGCGACGTGAAATGATCTTGTCCTGCCTTAAAGTTTTTTCATCTTTGAGGAACGCAATTGAAGTGACTACCAATGACAGCAAAGGATATCGCTGACATATGGCAGGGTGGTCAATGCATTTGAACAACCAGACCCTGGAAAGTCTGCTAGTGACAGATTGTTAACAACAAATCGATGCGCGATGAGCAATTAATTTTCTGGGTTGGCAACACTTAATGTTTGGGGAATTTTGAATCCTTCAGGGGTGTCCAGATAGGAAGCGGCTAAGCGAATAGCAGTGATGTGGCCCCCAGAGACTATGGAAAGTTAATAAATCTCTCACAGTCAACTGTTAGTGGTATTATGGTGAAGTGGAAGTGAGTGGGAATGACAGCAACCCAGCCATGAAGTGGTAGACCACATACAATCACAAAGCGAGGTCAGTGGATGCTGAGGGGTAGAGTGCACAGCAGCTGCCAGCTTTCTGCAGAGTCAGTCACTACACACCTCCAAACTTCATGTGACCTTCAGATTAGCTCAAGAGAGGGAGCTTCGTGGAATGGGTTTCCATGGCCAAGCAGCTGCATCCAGGCTTTCCATCTCCAAGCACAGCCCCAAGCATCAGATGCAGTGGTTATAAAGCATGCCACCATTGGTGGAGACGTGTTCTCTGGAGTGATGAATCACACTTCTCTAATCCAATGGACATGTGTGGGTTTGACTGTTACCAGGAGAATTGTACTGATTGAACTGTGCCAAGTGTAAAGTTTGGTGGAGAGAGGAGATTATGGTGTGGGGGGTGTTTTTTAGGAGTTGAGCTCAGCCCCTTAGCTCTACTTCATTATACCAAGATATTTGGGACAATTTGATGCTCCCAACTTTGTGGGAACAGTTTGGGGATGGCCCCTTCCTGTTCCAACATGGCTGCACACCAGTGCACAAAGCAGGTGCATAAAGACATGGATGAGTGAGTTTGGTGTGGAAGAACTTGACTGGCCTGCAGAGACCTGACCTCAACCCGATGGAACACCTTTGGGATGAGACTGCAAGCCAGGCCTTGTCGTCCAACTGCCCTTCTGGAATAATGGTCAAAAATTCCCATAAACACATTCCTAGACCTTGTGCAAGCCTTCCCAGAAGAGGTGAAGATGCTATATTAAACTCTATGGATGAAGAATGGGCTGTTCTTTTTAACACAGTCATTAAAAATGCCATCCTAAAGGTAGAATGTGTGTCTGATGTGTGCTGTACATGTGTTCATGCTATTATATCTCCCTGGGGTATGTTTCAAATGCCAGGCAAGCCCAGGCCTGTCTGGGCTGATTAATAATAAACCCTGATAGACCTTTTATCTGTTGATTGCACACACACACACACACACACACACACGCACATGCACACACACACACACACCTGACCACTGTGCTTTGCTGCACTCCACCATGTGTAGGTGTTTTAAAATATTTCAAGCAAAGAATGCAATTATTTATTACTGTTTTTCTTTTTTTTTAATTGACACCATTTATTGCATTAAGGCATGATTGCATTTTTCAAACAGCTTAAAAAAGGTACAAATGAAATAACATGGTAAGATTAAAGAGATCATATCACCAACCATAATGATACAATAAGAAAATCTGGCCGTTAAGAGCTGAATTTATCCATCTGTTCCAAAACCCTCCTTCCAGATTTCTGACCCGATATTTTGAAAACAAACATAACAAATAAAAGACAGAGAGAAAGACAGAGAGAGACATACACTAAAGTAATCAATAAGGCTGAAAGAAACCATCACCCTGTGACAGAAAACAGAACTGTGAAAAAACACCAAGTTAGCTCCAAATCCTCTCAGACAGATCCACAGCTGTGAGGGCACAACGAACAATCGTGAACTCTGTGGATAAGAGACACTTGAGAAAATTCAGAAATACAACAAGTCTGTATGCCTCGATCAGCAGGCTGAAGAGTGATTTAAAAATCTTTAGCGCAACATGCCGTTTCCCACCTAATAAAAACTGTAAATTAGAAAGTAAATACCAGCGTTCTAACAATGCCAGTGACACTGATGTTATTAAATCTGCTCTAAAACAATCTCAGCTGCAACTCTGCCAAATTTGGCGCAACAGAACTGAAGCACAACAAATGCTACATCCATTTTAATCCTAGTGGTAGGCGGCCTCTTCACCGTATGTGCTTGGCAGCCTTTCAAAAATGGCGGCCGGCTGCCTTTTAATAACAGAACCAGCCCGGGGTGGGTAAGGGTTAATCGTCACAGACACTCCAATAAGCTGCATATCGACAAATTTGGCGGAATTTCATTTAATTAAAAAAAAAAAAGAAGCTTGCTTTTGAATATATATTTGTGTGTTTAAGCAGGCAAACAAATGCTTGCCAGTTTGAATTATTGCAGTGTTGAGTTCTAATGTGTGCTTTGCTTTAATTGTGGCCGGTAAACCTTTGGGAAACGTGACTTTAATACAGGTAAAATTAAAACGAAACCTCCTGAACATAAGCCGTCTTTCTTTCCTAAAACTGCTGCTTATCAAAGTGCATAATGTTCCATTTCATGACCTCATCTGCTCCAGTTTTAGCATTGCAATACATAACTGTAGACAAATGGCAAATGATCTTGCCTAGCTTCATGCTATATACTTTACTGAATATATATTAAATTGACTATATAACAGCATCATAAATGGATGAGTTCTAATCTCTTACAATGATATATTTTTTTTCCCGTCTCTCTTTTTTTTTTCTCCTTCATCGTCACACAATGTCAACAACTGAGATGAATGGCTGGTTTCACTGCATGTTAGTAAAAAAAGAGGAAAAAAAAGTTAATGCTAATGTAGCACAATAGGATCCAGTATGTCTCATCAGTCCCGTAGTGACGGTTTCCTGTGGCGGGTTCGAAAACCAGCTGCAGCCCGGTCCAGTTCAGCACTCGTCCTTGAACCCGAGCGCCACCAAATCCAACTTAAAGGGTAAGCGCTCGTCTTGCTTTGTGCACGCGGATGTCTCTTCATTTTCCTTCCTCCTTCCATTCATTCAACATAGTCATAAAAGTCCATATGAAAATTGAATTTGGTGTAAGAGTCTCTGTTCTTTTGTCATTTCACTGATTGCTTTAATATCAGTGTTTGCTTTCATGCTGCACGCTGCTTCCTGTAAACCAGCAGACACCCACAGGAAAAGCAGTGGACGCCTGTGCCAGGTAATGATCATCCAACAAGCTTTAAGTCTTTTTGAAGGAAAAAGAAAAGGGACAAGTTACAAATGTGGAATGCACTACAGAAGTGAGGGGCTGTAAAGGTAAAATTGGGCTGTAGCGCTAACTGTTATCCTTGAAGATAATACAGACCACGTGGACCAGCAATAAGAGAGGTCACTGGATGTAAAAAAACAAACAAAAAAAAAAACAATATTGAAGCCAGTGTGGTTAGGGTCAAAGGTCACAGATAGCTCTCCACTCGTTCCCATGACTGCATCTCTGTGAAGAAGCCCTCACACAGGCCGAAACCCTGATCCAGAGTCAGTGGAATAGCCTGTGCCTCTTCTTTTATCTCCTCCCACGGCTGCAGTATCACCTCTTCTGGCTGCTCGGGGAAGAGCACGGAGGGCTCGTCGAAATGCTGCAGGTGGTGGTGGTGGTGGTGGCTCTGGAGCAAGAGATCTGGGTCCAGTTGCTGCTGTTGCTGATGTGTGTGAGGGACGTGGAGCTCTCCCATGCTGACGGTACACTCCATGGAAGCAGCACTTAGGTCCATGTAGTTGTAGGACTGGCGATGGAGGTTCACGTGCTGGCTCTGACCCATAATGTCTGCTCCTCCACACCACCTCCCCTGCCTCCCCTGCCCAGAAAGCTCCATCTCACAGCCGAGGGAGCTCAGCGCCGTGTTGATGTCCAAATCTTCAAAGGTGCTACAGTTACCGCCGAGAACGTCATCAAACACAGAGGACAGGTCAAAGTCCCCTCTCAGGATGTCTGCTTTGTTGGCTTCTGTGGCTAACAGAGGAGACTCTGTGGCCCTCATCACCTTGTTGTTGCTGTTTTTCAAGGGCAGGTGCTTCCGTTTGGCGCCCGTCCCCTGGTACGGGTAGCCATTTTGGGCCGTGTGATAGCCCTGAACTAGTTTGCTCTGTCGGTGGGTGCCACTGCTGCTGTTGCTATTGCTGTAGTGATTGGTAGACATCCTCCTGCGTTTGAAGATGCCATTGACAAACATGTCAGCATACTGAGGATCAATCTGCCAGAAGCCTCCCTTCCCCGGCTCGTCCTTCTGTCTGGGGACCTTCTTGAAACACTTGTTGAGGGACAGGTTGTGACGAATTGAGTTCTGCAACACACACACACAAACAAAACCAGACTCAACACGGACCCAGCGGCTCGGAGCAAATTTAAGTCAGTCATGCAAAAACTGAAAAATGCCACTTTGAGAGGGAGATGGGCAGGTGGGTGTTGGGGGTATTGTTGTTGTTTGTATAGGGAAGCAAATGTACCTAATGAGGCTTCTAGTAACAGGCAGCTCTGCGCATTTCAAACATGATCAGCTGTGCTTAGCTGCCATCTCTCTCAGGAGCCCTCATTAACACACATGCGCGCGTACACACACACACACACACACACACACACACACACACACACACACACACACAGATTGGAGTGCTCTCTCCACCCCATCACCATTCCCTTCAGACAAAAACCCTGCAAGAGCACTCTCTAGGAAGATGGAAATTTCAGACGGATTAAAAACACTTGTCACAGAACTCATCAAAGGCAGAAATGAGAGACTAATCCTGCAAATAGAGAGAGAAAAGGGGGCTTCTGAGCTTTTCAAATGCTCCAATATTTTATGTTATAAGTTTTCTCCACACCGATAAAGGAAAAGCCTTGTCTGATGTCCTGTGGCCTAAATGTGGGGTGTGTG
Organism: Apistogramma diplotaenia; assembly: GCA_015052665.1. Classification (NCBI taxonomy): domain Eukaryota; kingdom Metazoa; phylum Chordata; class Actinopteri; order Cichliformes; family Cichlidae; genus Apistogramma; species Apistogramma diplotaenia. Next base: position 17,712 of record VOQJ01020084.1, read on the forward strand.
GTGCTGACACCGGAGTCAGTTGCTCACCCTTCTCCCCCTCACTTCACCATTTAGCAGATTCATAAATAATAGAAGACGAGTTATCCGGTCTCGGTTACCTGCCAGCTGGGCTCCGCGTGTCTGTAGTAGCAGAAATTCTCTGTTATCCAGTTATAAATGGTGGAAAGAGTCACTTTGGGCTGATTGCTGGCCTGCATGGCCATGCAGATAAGAGAGGCGTAGGAATAGGGCGGTTTGACTTTCGGGTTGGTCTTGTAATCAACCTCCACCGGCGGGCTTGGCTGAATCGGGATCTGTGGGTAGCTGGATGAGGGATGTGCGCCACTGGAAAATCGCGGAGCCGCCGCGGTGGAGTCGCTGCCAGAGGTGACGGGGCTTCCGAGGTACAGAGGCATCCCGGTGGCAGCGGTGTCCCCGGCTGGAGGGCTGGAAGGAGAATCGGTGCCAGGTCCGGGAAAGCCGAGGCGTTTGATGAAGAGGTGATGCTGCGAGGAGGGACACCCGGGTCCAGCGCCGCCGGGACGCTCCGGGTCTGCGCTGAGGATGGAGAAATTCTGGAGCCAGTGGAGGCTGGTGAGACTGTCGTCAAGGGGGGCAGATTCAGACCCAGTGACATGATCCTCGGGATAAGCCGCCAGCCATCTCTCCTTAAACTTGTTGGCGATGTCGGGGCTCGTCAAGACCGGCATCCTGGCTTTATATGCGCGGCAGAGGCTGAAGACGGTAAAAGGGTCCTTAAACTGGCATTTAAAGTTCAGTGCTGGCTTAAGGCGAGAGGAAAAGTAAAAGAAAAGAACGCAAACACGGTTAAGTAAATGGATCAACATAAAGGTGTTAAATGAATGATCAG
>VOQJ01020091.1:0-13088 GCA_015052665.1 Apistogramma diplotaenia
TTTATCTTGTCAGTGAGGCAGATAAGGACAGGCTATTCCCCCTTTTTGATACCCTAAGTGTATCACGGCCTATCAGCGTGCGTGCGTGTGTGTGTGCGTGCGTGTGTGTGTGTGTGTGTGTGTGTGCGCGCGCAAATATTTGCGAGCAGTAATCGCGTTATAAACTCGCCTTGATCATGTTTGTTTCAGTCCTGTAAAATGAACTTTGATAAAGACGGTGAATGGCAGATAAGCTCTGAAAGCAGCAGTGTAATTAGTAACCAGTCTTGCCTGATGAAAACTTGTCAGTTGCCTCCCTCACACTCAGGCCCTATTGATCTCATTTCTCTAAAGGTATGATTTGATTTTACTGATGCGGGTTTAATGAGTGAATCAGGGGGAAATACCAGTTAAAGAGCGCAAAAGTCACGTGTTTGGATCTCAGTAGTTATACGAACATAAAACACATTTTTAATGTATAAAAATGTCGCCTTTACACCTCATAAATTAAAATTAAAATTAAGACCCCCATCTGAAGTTTCGTAAAATCGTTGATTGCGGTTGAGGTCACAGACCTGGGAACACACCTGGAATTCACGCCTTAAATCCACTCCTCCTGACCTCCCATTGGAGGAGGGCCCACATATATTACGCATCTTCAGCACCGATGACAGCGGCTCACAAAGGAGCGTTCTGCAACCATGCAGTTCGACCACTACCCCGCAGACTTCCAGTTCTGTCCCATTGTGGAAAGCGAGGAGTCTGGCGCCGCAGGCGGGGAGCAAATGTCCCAGGTTCGTTCCCCGAGTTCAGGACACTCCAGCCCGTTGTCTGTGAACTCGGACTCCAGCTGCACCAGCCCCAAACACCAGCCTGCTGCGGGCCAGCAGAGGGTCCGGAGGCCCCTGAACGCCTTTATTATCTGGACCAAAGACGAGCGCCGTCGGTTGGCGCAACTCAACCCAGACCTGGAGAACACCGACTTGAGTAAAATACTCGGTAAGATAATCTGCATCTTTTGTTCCTTATGTAACACGACTTGTTTCAGGTTTGGCCTCAAACCAACACTTTATTTTATTTGTCAGTGGTCAGCTTTACTAAGCCAGTCAACAGATCATCTACTGTTGTGTTATTCTGCAGGGAAAGCCTGGAAGGCCATGTCCTTGACTGAGAAGCGTCCCTACATGCAGGAGGCTGAGCGTCTAAGAGTCCAGCACACGATCGACTATCCAAACTACAAGTACAAGCCCCGCAGGAGGAAGAACGTCAAGAAGAACCCCAAGCCTATGGAAGCATCTCAACCACCTTTATTCTGCTCAGGCGTCAGACCCCAGTACACCCTCACCTACCTGCTCCAGAATCCCAGGGAAACTTTCCCTAACACACAAACCTTCCCAAATTCCTCAGCTAACTTCATCCCTTTGCACAGTGGCTACAATAACACCCCGGACTTTCCAGACCAAGCAGAAGAAGCCATAGTCCCAAATAATCCTGTCATGTATGCAAATCCTCCTGCATATGCTTCAGAGGCCCAGGTGTATTTTGACACTCAGCAGGAGCAAATGCAGGAAGGTTTCTCCACTTCTGTAGGTCCCATTGGGAACCAGAAGGAGTTCAGGGCCCACGGGGGTCCACAGTGCCCTCCTGGGTCATCCCTGGATTTCTTCTTGGAGCAGGTTAAGGCAGACATGCTGTGTGATCTGGATCGCAGTGAGTTTGAACAGTACCTGGGTCCAAACCTGAGTCAGTGAATCCCAGCAGTTACCAAGAGCAAAAGAGCCATAGAGTGGTGCTGTCATGAAACAAGTCAGAATAGTGTATTTATTTAAATTATTCCAGTATTATGCCACCAAATTATACTTGTGGGGTTGGTTTACATGGTGATTCTAGATTTACCAAAGGTGTCAACGTGAGTGTGAATGATTGTCTGTCTGTCTGAGCTGGTTCAGCACCCCGTCCCCCCTGCCTGCAACCCTCAATTGGATAAGCAGGGAAAAAATGGACGAGTGGGTGTGTTTTTTCAAGCTGTGTTGATAGATTCTGAGTGTACTGTCTTCCTGTTTTATATTAATTATTCATAATAATATAATGCAAACAATAAGTAGTTGTTGTTAACATCTTAAAATGAAAACAATGATAGAAAATCATGAAAATCCTTTTTATCTTTGCATAGAATCACACTTTAAATAAACCAATGTTGGTAACTTGATCAAAGAGTGCCGCATTTGTGAAGACTTATGCTGTTAAATAAAAACTTGTGCTTTTATCAGCGTTTGTTTTTCGTAATTTTATTTAGTGAACACATACTAAAGGTCAAACGTCACACATACAGCATTGTGTTTTTGGCTGAGGTAAGTGTCTTTTAGCTGTGTTCAATTACTCTCCCACTCAGAAATGGCTTTTGTTTAGCGGTTATCATTCAGTCTTTCCAAGGAGGAAGATGAAGGAAGATAAACTCCAGAGCCAACAGGTTTTTTTTCATATGAATAAACTGTGAATGATCTGTAAGGACAGCCGAGTGCAACTTTAAGAGGTCTGTAAATTATTTAAAATATCTGTTACATTAAACAGTGTCAGATCTATACTGCCCACCCTTTGGCAGGCTGTTGACACACTGTTTTATCTCTCTCCACATGTCTTTCGTGGCTATGCGAGGGAAGTAGGGCGGGCGCCGGGGGCCATAAACTTCCCAACTTCCTGTTTCATTTTAAAACATTTCACAAAGGCTCTAAAAATATGCCCCAAAAATCGACATATCTCCAAACTCATACAACTTTGGCTGCCAAATGTTTACCCATTTAGGAAAATGTTTACTTCCCGTGCCGTATTTTGTGTGTCAGAGCCTCGAGGTTGAACTCTGTCCTGGATGGACGTGAGAGGACAGAAGCCTGAAGTCTCTCAGACATGTCCAATACTGCAAGAACAAAACCCAATGAGAAGCACTGCAAATGCATGTGAAAATATTTATTCAAATAATATAATATACAATTCTGTCAAACTGTTATTCGAGTTGTTGTTCTAATCATCTCTGACCTTCAGTAGGAATGATTTATAGTTTATAGTTACATTTTTAGGCCATATGTTTCTTAAATGTGTTGCCTTTCATAAACTGATGATGTTTTATCTTTTATTATAAAGTCATCAGATCAATGATGGGTTACAGTGTGTATTCTTGAAATTATCTTCCCTAACTCACCGAAACTAAACTCTAAAGCAAAACACACACTAACCTACTCTGTGAAAATGTCAATCAATGTTGCAGTAGAGCTTGCCCTGATAGGTTAAGTACAACTAATATTTCCCTCCTTAAAATGTCCTTCACAAGGAAGCATTGTGAGTCAGTGAAAATGACGTGAAATCTTAAAGAGTTGAAAGGAAACGGACAAGCGCGGAGGTCGAGGGAAGGACGACCCGGCCTGGAGGAGCGAGCAGAAGAGCTGATTAGGAAAATGAAGATCTGCTACAATCCACTGCCACCTGAATGAGAGGAAGAAATCTGACGTCAGTTCAAGTCCCATGACAATATTACAAAACACACAGCAAAGCAAACTGCAGACAAACACGGTGGTGCACAAACACTTTGTGTGAGATAGTTTTATTAATGCAACAATAAAAAAAAGTACCCTCAGCCCCTTTTTTTCCCTCCTAAATTAAGTCGAAGCTGTTGGTGCAGCTTGTTTTTCTCAAATTTTGGCCCCTCAGCAACAGTTAATGAGCAGTTGCAGGAACTTCCTGAAGGAAAAACAACTGGATGATATCAGTGTTTCAGGTGAAAATATCATCAACAATAAACAGTAGTGGTAGTAGTGGCAGATGCACAATTCAGATATCTTTGTTACTTTTATGAATTTAAATATTTACAGGCCTCTGTTCCCCTTTTGTTCATCTTTAAGCTTAAACCTGAATTAAAATGAGAAAGCTGCCAACATCTAGCACAAGTTCCTGTATTATCTCATGCAATTTTTGAAGGCAACCAGTGCAACAAAACAAAAGTGTTTACAGATCAGACAAGTCTCAGGTCTGAATTTCTGGCTCACCTACAAAACATTTACGCCATATTTTTTTCCTCAGTTATTTTTGTATGTGGCTTGTGCTGGTAAAGCTCACAGGAGCATGCTGGAAGTTTATCACCAGTGAAAAATGTGAGGAATCTCAAAATGTCAAACATGCTGTAATTCAGCAAAAGCATTCCTCGCCCACAGAAGGCTTTCCGCGTCAGAGATTAAATGTGTAATCTCTGCGTGTTCAATATTGACGCAGAAATAGCTGGAGTTTATATTAAACGTAAAAAGAGATTTGTGCTCGCTAAGCCGTGGCATTCTTGAGATTTTGTGAGCCATAATTAGGCTTTTTCTTGTCTCACCTTCTGCACGAGGGTCGTCAATAGTTTCCTGTCCTCGGTGCAGTTTGGATAAAGTTGAGGCTGCTTTCTGCAGATAATGCTCATCCGAGTATTATCCTGCAGGGACGCCTGCTCTGTGCAGAGCAGAGGAGGAAACTCAAACAGGAAGAGCCATGAAGTGAGACACTCAACAGTTTTTTTTCTTTTCTTTTTTTTTTTTTTGCTGTTGTTTTATCCTAAAGAAATAATAAAGGTTTCATTACTTCCTTTTCAACATGTAGTTCAATAAAATGCACCTTCAGGCAGTAGCATGAGCTCGGAAGAATTTCTAGCTGAATTAAATCTGTCTGCTCACTTCATTATGAGCCGGTCTAATGAAGCACTAATTGGGTCTATCAGGTTACAATAACCTCATCAGGCCAGTCCTGATGCAACAGCTTTTCACCAGCATGTCTGACAGGTTTGCATCCTTGGCAGCTGCACTCACAGACAAGAGCAAGACCTTCATCAGCTTCAAGCAGGCCAGTGCTAAAGCAATGATTTACTGCAAGTCAACTTTTTTTTACTGTACTGCACATGACTGAAACAGCAAAATAAGGAGCAAAAAACCACAGGATGCAAAGATAAAATTTATTTTAAACAACATCTGCATTATAAATCAGTTACAGCTTGGAGGCTGTTGGGCTAAGATGCGCAACTTAAGGCTCAATGACTAATGCACACATGCAAAATTGCAAAAGTTAACAAAAAAAAAGTTGTTTCTATCACCAGACTAGAGGAAAATTAAAAATACAAACAACAAAACCTAAGATTTTGGCACCCACCTAATCAAAACTGGACATTAGAAAATAACCAGCTCTCTAAGAAGGCGTGATATTATTGTAACTGTTTTATATCCTCCCTTTTTCTAGAGAACTGCTTTAATTTTTCATGGTATCGATTCAACAAGGTGCTGGAAACATTCCTCAGATATTTTGCTCCATACTGATATGATAGCATTACACAGCTGCTGCAGATTTGTCAGCTGCACATCAATGATGGGACTCTCCTGTTCCACCACATCCCAAAGGTGCTCTGCAGGATTCAGAGATGAGATAATCTGAGCTGCGTGGCATGGCATGTTATCCTGCTGGAAGCAAGTTCATAGAGGAAAAGCATGCACATCCAAAAAATGTTCTAAAGAAAGGGTGCTGGACATAAATAGCTCAAGGAAATGAAAATGAAAAAAGGTGTGCAGACGTTTTTTTCATTTTCATATCCTGCTGGAAGTAGCCATCACAAGATTGGTCCACATTTTTCTAACCTACTATTGTTCAATTTCAGAGAGCCCATGCGAATTGCAGCCCTTGTTTGGCGTCTGGTGTGGTCTTCTGCTGAAGGTTTCACTGTGTTGTGCATCCAGAGATGCTCTTCTGCATGTCTTGGCTGTAACAAGTAGTTATTTGTTGCTTCCTTATCAGCTTGAAGCAGTCTGGTCATTCTCCTCTGACCTCTGGCATCCACGAAGTATTTTCATTCAGAAAACTGCTGCTCACTGTATATTTTCTCTCTTTTTGGGGCCATTCTCAGAGATGGGGAAATCCCAGTAGATCAGCAGTTTCTGAAAAAATTAGCTCAGGCTGTCTGGCACCAACAACCAGGCCACATTCAAAGTCCCTTAAATCATCTTTCTTCCCCATTCTGATGCTCATTTTGAGCTGCAGCAGGTCGTCTTGACCTTGCTTACATTCCTAAATGCACTGAGTTCCCGCCATGTGACAGACTGATTAGATATTTGCATTACCAAGTGGTTGAGCAGGTGCACCTAATGAAGTGGGTGATGAGTGTAAGAAGCAAGTCAGAAGATACCTTTTCACAGAAATAAGACACATGCTTGGTTATTTATGACCTCAGCCCCGTTTCTAACGAAGAGCCAAACAGATGGCTGGACAGAGTCTAACAGACACACTGAGAACGGAACTGCTGGGTGTGGCCCCGTGACCTGCCGTGCACATACAATACACTCAGCAAAGAAACCACGTCCCGTCAACAAACGCTCAGTGGATGATTAACACAATCCTCAAACGGCCCAGAAGTGTGTGTGTTTGTTTGTGTCTGGGTTGATTTTGTATTTCTGTTCAGCTATAACACCTTACATCTGCATTTGCTGTTCCTTTAACAGAAAAACAACTCTGTTGGTGTTTTCTTTTCTTTACATAACATCATCGTCAGTACACCATTTACACCAGTTTTTTTTTCCTTTCATGTGGAAATATCGTCACACCTTCTTCCTCACTGTCTCCTGATGCTTCGTGACTCAGTGTGCAACTATGGCCACAAGCTTGTCTGCGGAATACATGTGCATGTTTGCAGACACCAATTAAAAGACACAGAGCTCCTTGACGTCATGATTTTAATGTTGTTTTCCAAAGTGCAATCTGAGTTTTTTTGCATTTCCTGTTATTTGATATTGCACCGTGTTTCTCTGGAATAACAACAGAGCTGTGAGGAGGAAATACTCTAGTCATATTTCCTTTTTTTAAAACGCATTTACATTTTTTGACATGCCAGTTATTTCGCTAAGCCCATGAACTTTACTCCTGCTAGACAAACTTTCACAGAGCACATATGTACTTTGCAGATTTTTTTTTTTTTTTGCTTAAATGTCACTTTTTTAGCTTATTCAAGCCACACTGAGTGAATTAGACTAATGTTAACCACTTGATTGATGCTTTCATTGTAGCCCCGTGCACATGTGCTCAACAGGTTGGTGGCTTATGAGTAGTATTATAGATTCCAGTACAGCTTTGATCATGCTATAGTTGGAAAATGTTATGTGCATGAATGCATCTGCTTCACACTTACATGTGCTTCATTTGCAGGCTTCTTTGTGCCTGCGTACTATTTCCACACACTGATAACAGTGTATTGATCCCACAGTACCCCCCCCCTTCCTCCTCCTCCTGCCAGCTTGTCAAAGGGCACCTGTAAGTTTGTGTTGAGGTGGCATCTTTTACACCTCTGCTGATTGAGGGTTTAAATCCTCACCAGGCCCCTCAGCAGGTCGTGGACTGTGTGCATGAGGCAAGTTGATGGCACCTGACAGCAAAGTACTGTGTGCTAAGCTGCTGCTGTAAATCTTCTTTGTTTATAATGCATTGATATCGCTGTTCTCATTGTCTCCAGTGCAAGGACCCCCACAAAGGGTCGGGAGACATGGCTGAGAGGTCAGGCTCTCACATCATTGTGGGAGAATTTTACCCCACTCTTCATTACAATGTTGCTGCAGTTCATTGATGTTTATGCAGGTGTTTGTTTATGCACTGTGGCTGCAAAAGATGCCCAAATCATCCCCTCACCATAACTTGACAGTTGGTATGAGTTGTTGTTACTTTCAGCAAACACAGTTTTATGCATTATGGCCCAACACTCACTGTGTTCTCACCTGTCCAAAGGATATTATTCCACATGTGTTATGGTTTTTTCAGGCGTTACTTTGAAACCTAAATGTGCTGCTACTGTATGTCCGTTTTAAAGAGAAGATGCTTCCTCCTGGCACCGTTTCCAATCAAGCCATACTGGTTCACTCTTTTTCTAATTGTATCATCATGAACTTTAACATTTGACATGCTAGATGAGATTTTTTAGTTTCTCTAAACATTGCACAGTCTGAGCTTAGGATGAATTTGCTGCAAAGGCCACTCCTGGGAAGACTGGCAGCTGCCTTAAATGTTTTCCACTTGTAAACAAACATCTGAATGCTCCAATCCTGCAAACTTCCAAAACTTCTGCTTTTATAGAGGTGCTCTAACTCACTGATGATGAAAAGCTTCAGCTGCTTACCCACTCAATTCCCATGGAAACAGTAAGGCTGCACATAGTTTTTCACACACTGCTTCAACATTTTGACTTAATTTTTGCTATAAATAATGGCACAGTGTAATATATCCCATATTGTTGTTCTGCTAAGGATCAAATTATTTTTATTATGTCTGGCTCCATAAAATCTTAGACTTAGCAGAGGGTTTAGTCTTTTTACCGCGACTGCAGCGTTTCGCCTGAACAAAATGAGGTTTTGCCTTTGCAAAATCAGTGTTAAAGCAAGTCACTGTAACATTTTCTGTTTTAAACACCACTTTGCTTGACTAATCTGACCACACAGGTGTTGGAATAACTGCAAAGTTTTGAAAGTTTTCTTTGCAAATATTATCAGGAAAAGGCTGATTGAACACCCCGAGGTCGGTGAGATAAAGATAAGTCAGAGACTAAATACGAGACAAGTCCAGCGTGTCAGAGAAGTGGTCTTGATTCGGGCTTCAGCTCTGGCAGGTAACTTAGCGTAAACAGTTTTTGGTTTGATTGGCAGGTTATTGTTGAGTCTGTGGGGGTGCTGAGGAAGGCCGAACCTTCTCTCAGGACATAGCCTGACTTCCCTCACTCAGAGGCACTCAGGAGGAGAGCAGCACGCCTTTTCTTTTTTTATTATTTGTGCTGTGTTTGTAAAGGCCACATTCCCTGTGCCGGGCTGCGACTTGTGTTATTCTTCCTGTGCTGTTTGCCCTACTCTCAGCTGGAAGGACAGGAAAACCGATCTGGAAAACTACTTCATGTATGTCATCGGTGATTACAGCACGGCAGCATCCGCCTGTGCCTGGTACTGGTAGCCTCATGCTCAGGTCCTTGGGGCTGGGTCAAGCCTGAATAATACCATCCCAGGGGGACAATGCTACACAGCCCTCTTTGCTCAAGGCCTCACTTCTGCTTTCATGCAAGGAACTCGATGAGACCACGCAGCCCTGTTGGCGCTCTTCCTGTGGAGAAACTGGAACGGAAGCTCCACAAGGCTGCCTGAGGTGGCAAGAAACCTCCCCAACTTTCAATTTCTTGCTTTTTTTCCCCTTTTAGTTAAAACACAAAGTTACACAAATAAGAGACTCTGCTTCAGTAAAATTAAACATACTTGACTTAAAGTCAGAACATTCAGCTTCAATTCATCTAAATTTTATTTACATAGCACCAATTCACAACAACAGTCACCTCAAGGTGCATGTAGGGAAAGAACCTACAATATTAGATGGAAACTCCAACAATCAGACAACTCCCTGTGAAGGCCTTGGTGACACTTGGTGACAGTGGGAAGAAGAAACTCCCACCAGGCTCATGGAGTGGCAGCCACCTGCCACGACTGGCTGAGGTGAGGGGAGAGAGAACAGAGAAGAAAATGCACCCCCTGGGAGAAAGAGCCAGAGTTTAATGACTTATAAACCTCAGAAACTTTAGCTACAAGTGGCAATTAAGCAAACACATTAAACTTTATGTTTAGAGATAGCCTCAAGTGGCCACTAGAGGAACTGCAGTTTTTGGCATGTCCACGTTTTGCTGTCTTTCAGCCCTGGATGTGACCACTTTATTAAACCGAGTGAAAATTATGTTTTTAGGGTTTTTTGCCTTCCTGTCCCTAAAAGATATTTAAGATACCTTAAAAACTCAAACAAAACAAAACAAGAAAACTGTATTTAGCACCAATTAATGTGTAAATATTCACATGTTTATGTCGATATGATTGCTTGTTTTTAAATTATTTATATCTTTTGCTTCCATTGGAGAGTGTCAAACTAAATTTCGTTGTATGCAAATACAATGACAATAAAGGTTCTTCTTCTTCTTCTTCTTCAATACATAATAAACATCCTTACTTATGTTGCACTTCTGTTATTAACAACAACAAGATAATGATTTTAGTTCATATTAGTTCTCATATGAGAATAGGTGATGTTTCCTTTGATGTTGCAGGAAAAAAAAGGAAAAAGCACTTTAGGTCTGACTTATTTCTGGCATGAGACACATATTCTAACGTCTGATCCCCTTTTCATTGCTTCCTCTTTCCTCCGCTGCTGCTTTCCCAGGCAGAGGACCCAGAAGAGCAATGCAGGGGGGATCAAGAATGACAAGGCAGTCCGGCCTCCCATTGTACGTGAGCGTTTACTCAGCATGGGAGAGCAAGGACAGTGAGCCTACAGGAATACAATAGGCTCATATTTATTTACTGCTTAGTGGCAGCTTGGGAGACCCTCCCAACCCCCCCCCCCAAGTTGCTGATAGCAACTTTACAGTAATAGACCACTAATAAAGACGTTGGAGGGCAAGTAGAGGCTAGACTCTCTGGCTCTGCCCTGAGTGTGGAAGACTTCAAAGAAATAAAATGCAGAATTGTGAAGAAAATATGAAAAACTGAGACATATTTGTCACCAAATTGTCTTCTCATTCACTAAATTGTGACTCAGAAGCTTTAACTGTATTCACCAATCACATGGAGTCGGTTCTATTACAGGAAAGATGACATTGCTGTCATCTCCACCACTGTCAGAGCAAGTTTCTTATTGATGTACCTATGTGGACATAGGTAATGTTTGTGGAGGAAGTCTCTGAATGTGCAGTGCAGCTTTTAATTTTATGCAATTGCTTCTTCTGTAAAGTTGAATTTTAATGATATGGAAACAAATCTGCAAAAGCACCAAAATAAGATTTTTGCTTTCCAGCCACTCCTTCATGAGGATAAAGGCTTTCAGTACTGCGTGTGCATTCAGTTGGATATTGTCTAAGAACACTACTTCTTCTTCTGAAAAAGCTTCTAAAACATCTTTGAATGTGCATCTCTGCAGTCTGCTCCAAATGACTTGGATGCATTTAAAAATGTGCATTTGAACAAAAAAATAAAATAAAAGAGCCAACTGTGCTGAAGTGTAATGCCTGTGAGTTCCAGCAGAGGGCTCCCTCTGTTGTGCTGACTGTCTCAATAAGACTCAACATACTGTACCATCTGTGAAGCAGAGACCAGCAGAGCTGCTGGTCTCATAGAAAGAAAATACATACATGCATAACTCCAGTGCATTTTCCATTTAAACTCCATGTACAGTTGCAACAACTGTGCTGATGTAAATCCTCCATGTCTTTGGACTGAAGGTGAAGCCTCTCAGATCGCGTTCAGCCGAGCTGCTGATTTCGAGCACAGCCTGACAGATGCTTGACCATCACTGACATTTGTCTCTTCCCGTGTTTTAATCTGACTGAAAAATGCCTGGAAATCAAGCAAACCGGCTTCAACTATCTGACCTACATGACCAAGACCCCGAGCCTCAAAAAATTAATTTTCTGAGAGGCATTATGAGAGTGTGATTTATTGGTTGCCTTGCGGGTGTAATTGTGAGAGCAGAGCTGACGCTGAGTGGCTTTGATGCCACGTCCACTCCCCTCCTCCAATCCCTTAGTTTGAGAGATTAACTCAGTCACTGGATTAAAATCTCAAAATAGAGAAATCCTTTCTAGATGAACAGGTTGATTAAAAATGAGGAAATATGAGTGGGTGGTTGACCTGAACGGCTGATATTCTCACCTGGGCATGCTCACGTTAAAGCTTAGCAACTTTAAAACCCAAGACAAAAAAAGTGTTTCAAGGCACATTTTTACTTAAAGCTGACTTCCTGTTTGACCTTAAGAGAAAATTAAATGTCATTATTTATTTATTTCTCACCCAAACTTGAATAAAATAATAATAATTTCCTCAGTGGTTCGTGTGCAGAGTTCTGTGGTTTTACAGTTTTTACTCAGAATATTTGTTTGACAGTTTGAGATATACACCTCTGAACTTTCTTTCTAAGAGTAAAATGAGAAGCTTCATATCACTTTCACATATAAAAAATTAATATGAAGCTACATTCATCAGTAACTTAGCCGAAAGACATTCTTTTAAAGTGATTGTAGCCTCTGCCTTGTGCCTTGTGACTTGATATCTCTGAATATTAGATATATTTGAATATTTATGACAGATTATAGGTCAACAAGTCATTTGTAAGGCAGACAATCACTTTTTGGCACCGGAAACAAAGAGGAAAGTTCCTATCTCTGTCAAAGGTCACAAAATCCACCTGCCAGCACCTCTAAAGCTCTCTAACAGTGAAAACCATATATTTAAAAAATAATGGAAGTGAAAGATGAAGTTGCCTATGGCTTTGTAAAACCCTGCTTTAGTTATATGGCCTTTGAAATATCGCTTTTCTTCAAGCTACAATACTTGAGACATTCCTTATTCTTTATGTTTTGCAGTGAAAATGAGAAAGTGGTGCATCAACTTATTGAAACATGTGATAACAGACAAAATTGAGTTTTCACTTCAGCGCAGCCTAAACCCTCTGAGGCAGCTTTCTTGTAATAAAATAGTCTTCAGGAAGAGTTCTCCACCCTTCTTGAAGGACATTCAAAGTTCCTCTTTGGATGTTGACTGTTGTGCTGTTCTCTGTCAAGATGATCCCACACTGCTTTAATAATGTTGAGGTCAGTTGACTCAAGGCGCTTTACATTGTAGGGTATATAATAATAGAGAAAACCCAACAGTCAAAACGACCCCCTATGAGCAAGCACTTGGTGACAGTGGGAAGGAAAAATTCCTCTTTAACAGGAAGAAACCTCTCAGGGAGGGGCAGTCATCTGCTGTGACCGGTTGGGGCTGAGGAGAGAGAGACAGGACAAAAGACATGCTGTGGAAGAGAGACAGAGATTAATAATAACTAATGATTACATGCAGAGTGGTTTATAAACAGAGTAAAAAGAGGTGAATGAATAGAAACACTCAGTGCATCATGGGAACTCCCCCCCTTCCCCACAGCAGCCTAGGCCTATAGCAGCATAACTAAGGGAGGGTTCAGGGTCACCTGATCCAGCTCTAACTATAAGCTTTATCATAAAGGAAAGTTTGAAGCCTAATCTTAAAAGTAGAGAGGGTGTCTGTCTC
>VOQJ01020094.1:0-14083 GCA_015052665.1 Apistogramma diplotaenia
AAAAAAAAAAAAAAAAAAAAAATGAAAAAAGAAGATAGGAGAGAAAACAGAAAACACAAAAAAAAAAAAAAAAAAAAAAGGGGAATGAAAAATGAAATGAATTAAAAAATATAAAGAAAATAATAATGTCCCGAAGATGAACTACATAATGTTACATAATGTTACTTCACCCCAATTTTTTCACACATGTTGTTTCATGCAGATCATATAAAAAATAATGAAAAATATTTAACTTTGAAGGTTAGAATTTTTAAGAAAAAGGCGCGTATAGCCTATAAAATGAATATCGACATGTGCTTTTACAGTGTAGGGCTGATTGTCTGTGCACTGCACTTTTCCTAAGCCCGCGTAAATTCTCCTCACACTTTTCCATAACATTTGAAGCGGGTGTGCCATGAGGTGATTAAGAAAAGGAAGCAGGAGATATATTTTCCGCTATTCATCCCCACCCATTCAAATTTTCAAATGCTAAAGGCGCCTCTATGAACCTTTGCAGCCTCCTTCATGCTAGACCATCTTTTATGAAAAGAAAGGAGATAGTGCCATCCCATAATTTATAGCAAAGCATTACCAGACCATAATTTAAAAAGAGAATAATAAATCAATTAACAGAACTGACAAGTGAGAAATCATTTATATTTTAATTAATAGTGTTTGTAATCATGTAATCGATTCAAAACTTCACTGGGTTTATTAACAGAGTTGCTCACAACAGGGATTTAAATAGAATATAATATCATCTCTTTTGCCCATGAGACAGGTGTTGGAAGGTGTGTAGGCAGTTATGTTTACTCCTGATAAGCGTGTGAGTATGAGGACAAAGAGCGGGGCTGCAGACAGATGACTGGCTGATGGGCTGAGGACCTGAAGCAGGAAAATGAGAGAACTGGGTAAGCCAACGGAAAACCACAAAGAAGCTAAACTGAACCAGCACTACCGCTAAATTTGCTGTCACAATGTGGCGTTGAGTGGGTGCTGAACGAGCACGTTTGTATGCAGCCGGTGATGAGAAGATGCAAGGCAGGTGGATCAGTCACTTTGTCATTAATTTCCATCACAGAAAGCCTTCTTAAAGGCAGGAGAGAAAGGATGAGTGGACAGGATGAGCAGTTACTCTTAATGTGACACATATTTTGTCGCATTTTATGCAACTCAGCTTAGGTTTGCAAATTTGCTCTGCACAAACCACAAGGCTTCTGGAGCAATGCACTTTGGGTAAAGTGGAGATGTTCAGCCGTATCAGCACAAACACCTCATACCAACTGTCAAGCCCTGTGGCAGAGGATGCAACCACAGAATCTGGGCATTTTGAACTCAACCATGAACTCCTCTGGATACCACAGTACTTTGGAGTCCAATGTGAGGCCATCTATCCAACAGCTAGAGCTTTGCCCAAGCTGGCTCGTGCAAGAGGACACTGATCCCAAACACAGCAGCAAATCTTCAACAGACTGGCTGAAAAAGAAGTAAGGTGCTGCAATGGAAATGATGTGGTGGAACCACAAGAGAATTGTACATAGACAAATGCCCACAAACCTCAATGAACTGATATATATTATAAAGAAGAGTGGGCCAAAAACTCCCCCACAATCATGTGAGACACTGATAAAATCATACGGAAAGTTATTACTGCAAAAGGTGGTTAAACAAGCTGCTAAACAATTTTTACATGACAGTAGCTTGTAGTATTGTACAGTACTTGCTTTAAAGTGAAATAAAGTGAATTAAAATGTACCAAATTTCAATAATCCCCTATGAACTGCTCGGGTTTCATTAAATATGCCAGCTTTGGTGCTAAAAAACGCAGGTGATTCTGATGTTCAGGTGGGAATGACCTATATAAACCTTTTATAGTGGTGAACACGTATTGTAAACAATTCTCACTTATGAACGAAAAGTGGTTTTAACTGTGATGAGCCCCCCCCCCTTTCGCCCCCCCACTGCCCCTCAACCTATCATCTTTTTTCCAGAGTGAAAAAAAGCAGGTGATATTTTAGAATGCATTATTTAGTGTTCAAAGTGGTTCGCTCAATGAACAATTCACACACATGTGAGAATGAGAGGACAGTGTTCAAAAATATGGCTGGGTGACAAGTAGCTAATTTATACCATCATAACATAAACTCTGTGCTTCCAGCACCGCTTGAACTTTTCCTCAATCAGCAATTCTCTCCTCTCATGGAACTCGGCAGCGGCAAATCATCGCAGACCAGCCTCGCTCTCCAGGTGCTTGTCAGGCCTGAGGACTTATTCATGAGAGGAAAACATGTGTTTGGCAAAGAACTTTTTAATTATACACCCTTTTCATCTGCTTACTTTTTTCAGCTTTAAAGTTTGATAGTTGTCTGTAGGAGAAAAACACCAGTTGCATTTTCATCTGCAGTTGTCTGTACTGGTGTGACATTAGCCAATTTGTAATTAACAAGGTATGCACCGAACTAGACAGTACTAGACGGATACTGTACAATTATAGTTTTCAGCAGTGGTTGTCAGTGGTTCCCGAGGCTCCTGGCTCTCGCTGGGTGAAATTGGATGGGTAGTCAAAAACCTCCTAGTGATTGCTTTTTTAGCTAGAAGATTGCCAGGGTCCCTCGTGGATTTTCATGCTTATCTGCAAATACTCGGTAACTACTAGTTGAGTGGCAGCACAATTTGTAAAAGTGCAACACAAACCAGAAATGTTGAAGGTTTGCACCTACTCTGAAATGAGCCAAAAAGCCTCCATCTCTGGTTTGTGTGACTTTTAACAGTTTTACTGCAACTCTGAGAGAAGCTAGACTGTGTTTGTCACTCACATTCACACAACTGCAGCAAAATGCTGGTGACCAAAACAGTTACCCTCATGACCGGTGGGTATCAGATGGCTGCTGACCGATCTTTAGGCCTCATGCTGGGTTCAATTTGCCTTGTAAGTCAGATGTCAGAGCTGGAAGTTCAATTCAATTCAATTCAATTCAATTTTATTTACACCAAATCACAACAAATAGCTGCCTCAAGGTGCTTTTATTGTAAGGTAAAGACCCTACAATAATTACAGAGTAAACCCAACAATCAAAACGACCCCCTATGAGCAAGCACTTGGTGACAGTGGAAAGGAAAAACTCCCTTTTAACAGGAAGAAACCTCCAGCAGAGCCAGGCTCAGGGAGGGGCAGTCATCTGCTGCGACTGGTTGGGGCTGAAGTGACGTCATTCCCGAGTTGAGCATGTTAATAGTTGGAAGAGCAACGAAGGGAAAAAAAGGGATTAGCTTTGCTTGTAGCAAGATAGAGACATTCATGCATTACTTGCAATAATTAAATTGAATTTGGGCTTAAAAACACTGCTGCAGTGTAATCATACTGTCACAGTTGGTGCTGTATGGAGGGCAGGGTTGGACCTCAAAGCAGGACATGAAGACACAGAGCTAAACTCAACAGCTTTATTTGCTGGAGGCTCCCAAGTAACAAAATCAAACACCTAAAACTCAAGCAAGGCAGAAATGAAATCACAAAATACCTGGGAGAAACTAAGGGGGGCAAAACACTCAGGAGGAAACTCAGACAATGACACAACAAAGAGCTAAGCACTGCACACACTAGGTAATCAGGGCAAGTGGAAACAGCAGGGAACAACAGGTGAAACAAATGAACTTAATAGCACAGAGGAAGCAAAACTAAACACAAAGTAAAATTGGCTGGTTCAATTTGAAAGGACATTTCAGGTGAAAATTCTGACTTCCAGCTTCAAATAGAGCAGGTCATTATTCTCATTGTCACCATAATTGTCACACATCCAAAACGGTGGACAAGTTAACATCACATGGTTAGTGATCACATGTGGTCATGAAACTGAGACAATTAAAGGTGATCAAAGATAATGAGACAAAATAAAACAGGAAATGAGAATGATAATGAAACAGGGAAACACAGACATTCAGTATCCAAAAAATTCAAACACGACACAAAAAAATCCAGAGATCACAAGAATAAAGTAATGAGGAGCCCTGACTGAGACAAAAACATAGTGTACAGTATGTGCAATGATTTGATATCCTCAGAATAAATAGATTTCGGCAAACAAAGACAAACGTGCCCTTCTGTATGCTTTTCTTAGCTTAGAAAAGAATTCTTCCTGTAAATGTGCATTTGAAAATGTTTTTGTGGGTTCCAAATATTCCATCATTCATCAGAAATAGTGGCCATAAAATTCAAGGACCGCTAAGCTGATATGTATTTCTCCTTTTCAGATCGAATGAGTGAGCTGCTGTAAAATTGTAGTGGCCTCAACAGCAGCTGGAAATGGAAACAGAAAGGAACCCCCCCCACCCCCACCCCACCCCGACAACAAACCATAGAACTCAAGAAATTATTCCCATTGTTGAACCGAACAGCAGGAGGACTTTATATTACTTTTATTTTAGATATAAAATACTCAGCTTTAAAAAGCACCTCACATTTCCCCACAGTTTCTAAATGACTCACATCCTGAGTCATGTCTGCCCTTTTTTTGGAGTCAATCATCAGCACTGTGCTCTCCAATATGAAAGCAAAGTCCAAAATTAGCATTAGAGAGGCATCATCCTTTGAGCTAGGCAGGCTTTTGAAATTAACAATAAGATAAATGCATTCAATTGAAGCTGGAGTGGGAGGTGACGCGACTGAACCAGCCAGTGAGTCCATGCAAAGGTTGTACTTTAATTTATTAAAACAAAAACAACACAGAGGATCACTGCATAAGTTATTGGAAGAACACCCCTCCCCCCAGCAAAAAATCAAAACAAAAACCATGAATATTGATGAAGGCTACAGTTTGACTCAGGAGAGAAGTTGTCATTATAGAAAGCCAGGTTGTCTCTTGAACCCTGCCCCCTCAACATTAAATCATCAATAAAAAAATAATTTGTTTGCGATTTTTAGCTGACTTGTTAAAACTGGTCAAACACGGGAGAAAACTGCCTCTGGCAACTGAAATCATCTATTTTAAAGACCTGCAGGCAGTCATGGACGCTTAAGCTCATCTAGACTTGAGCGCTTTAACTCACTCTTCTGTCATGCTCATAAGTTTCTGAACAAGGACAAGAAGTTTCAGCAGTTTTACCTGAATTGTTTTCGCCATTTTTATACATAGTCTCCCATTTTCAGAGGCTCAGAATGATTGGACTAACTTAATTTGAAGTAGAAGCACTGTTTTAAATACTTTAGAGCACATGGATATCACCAAATGTTCTGTTTCCTCCCTCTGCGAGGCCTTGTTTGCACTGTGCTTTGCATCTCTGACAATTTACACTGGGAATCACCATCTGATCAGTTTTATAGCATTTGGCTGAATCTGAGCAGAGCGTACAGCCTCGTGCAGTTCACAATCCATCTTGCTGCTTCTATCAGCAGTCACATTACCCATAAAGAGCAGTGACTCGGTTCCTCTGGCAGCCATACATCCCCATGGCAATAACATCTTATGTACAACAGATATTATGTTATGCTGAGCAGTTTCTCTAATTCGTCATAGTTTCTCTTTCTTTTTCATTTGGCGCAAGCTAATCCTGGTTCAAATTTCCTCTGGTCTCCTAAAGTTTTAGATATTTCTCCAATAGATTTGATTGATTCGATTTCCCGGCTCTTCAGCCTAATGGTGGTCTCCTCTCCTTAATTTGGACAGCTCCTACAAAAAGCTGCTGAAAAGCAGTTCAACAGGAAACAACAGGAAAATATTCTGACAGTTGTACGTACAGCACTTTGGTTAGCATTTATTGTTTTCTTATGCACTTTATAAGTGAACTCGGGCTGTAACATCAATCATTTGCCTCACAGGCTTCACAGGATGCACCGTAAATATCACTAAAAGGACCAAAAGAGTCGAGTTTAACAAAGAACCAAACAAGCTGCCATTAATGATTATTTTAACAGTAGTGTTTTACTGCTGATGGTTGAGTTGGGTTGTGTCTCAAAATTATTTATTTGGGCAATACGTGGCTGATTTTCTTTGCACCATTAATTATATCACTGATGTCATTCAATTAACATGTAACAAATTAAGACCAGGATGGACACTGCCATAGACTTCAGCTTGTACATTTTTAGTCACTTTAGTTTCGATAGTCTTGGGCTTAGGTTTTAGGTTTTTGAGGACCTGACTCCAGGTGTCGTTAATGATTAACTGTGCCAAGGTTATGACCTCAGCCCAGTCAGCACGCATTTGAATGAATGTTAAAGATGCTGCAAAAATACAAGTGGAGGACTTTTTCCAATAATTGAAGAGAGGAAAAAAAAAATCTGTGCTTGTGTATGAAATCACGCTATAATAACAGCCTGTTACAACTGTTTGTCAGAGGACACATTCATTGCACCCAGGATATCTTTCTATTTCTGTGAAAATACATTTAGAAAATGTTTGAATGACACAAAATTTCTCTCTCTCGTTTGGTGCCTGCCCCCACTCCTCTTCTCTATTGTTAGACTGCTAGCATAAGGTTGTGAAGTGGTTTGTTTTACAGACGTTTCAGTTTAGGTTAACACTGGCCAACAAATGTCAATTTGACAGCTGCATGCCATCAGCAGTTACCATCTGAACAGGATGCTGTTCGCAGTGTGATGTCCTGGAGTATGTGCTAAATGCATCAGCTCATTAATGAGTCACCAGGCAGGCTCTGCCCACGTGTGCATTGTTCACTCTGTTTTGATTTGAGAACGAAGTGCTTCATAAAGAGTCGCAGACCTTTTAAAGAGCAGGTGAACAGGCTTGGGTTTTCACACAAAATTGCTGCTGGCAAAGCAAGACAATTTGTGCTGATAAAACAGGTGCCATCCACTCTCATCCCCTCTTAATTTACAATCTGATCAGAGTGCAAACGTAATAGCATAGAAAAAGGAAATAAAAAAGCTGTCAGGCTTCTGTCTCTTAAATTCATGTTCCATAGTTTGAATGGGGATGCTCCCATCCTCCATTGTTAGTACTATACTAAAAATACTGAATGAAAGACAGAAACTGTTCGGCTTGAGCTGGAATGCAGTGAAATGGAAATTGTTGGACATTTGGTCGCACATCATTTATTGTTGTAGGAATTTTGTGAAACCAGAGGCCAGAACAGGGTTTGAACTTATCCAAATTATGAAGATGGTTCGCGTGACCGTATCCTTTACTTGCTCTCAGATCATTAACATCAACAGAGCCGCAGCTGAAAGAATAAAGTGTAAAACTATTTTATGCACATCTAAAAATGCCTTGAGGACACTCAGATTCAGGTGTCTGCAAACATTTTCTGCAAACAGCTCAACATCAAGGGGTAGAGGGGTGACCACACATGTTGGTATTACATGCTGCTACTTAGCTTCTCATCAATCCATGTAGGGCTAGCACCTTTAATCTAAACATAGTTGCCTTACTGCCAGACCTCCCTTCTTACACCTGCCCAGGTGAACCTTGCCTCTCTCCCAGTCACATCTGAAAATGACTGGCTGGTTGGATGTTTCCTTCTCATGGTCTGTGTGAAAAAGAAACATTGCCACTTCATAGGTACATCAAATCAGCATTAATGGTCAGTGTGGGGTGATGCCTTTGGTTGGAAAGAATTGTTAGACTTCATAGATCTACAGTATGTGAAAATAACCATAGTGCTTACTTGATCTTTGACCTCAATAAGTAAGTTTCCTGTTAATCATTGATTTTAAATTAATACAATAAATTCTGGTGTTTGGGGATTATGAAGCATCTGGCCTGTTGCTACAAGGTTTTCAGTCCCTGTACGTGAGATTTTGGAGCAGGAATGAGCACTAGCACCTCTGACTCTGAAGCCACCGTTCTTACTGTAGATGTAAAAGGGTGGAGTACCCACTCCAGGTCAAGAGGTAGTAGCTGCTGCAAGTGGTGTTGAACTGACAGCAATGAAGATGCTGTTCAAGTCTGTTATGGTGAAGAGAGAGCTGAGTATGAAAGCAAAGCTTTCAATTTACCAGTCGATATACTGTATATCCTATACTGTCCCCACCCTCACCTGTGGCCATGAGCTGCTGGCAGTGAGTAAAAGAATGTGCTCACAGAAATGACCTTCCTTGATAGGGTGCCTGGGACAGCTGTAGAAACAGGAGTAGGAGCTCACTCATTTGGGAGCTGCAACTCCACATCATAAAAAGTAGGCAGCTGAGGCTGTTTTTTTTAGGACCTCTTAATCTTCCAGCTTTTTGTCACCCCAGTTCTTCTGAAATTCAACCTGAGATAATATTTCTCGTGAAATAGTAAAATGTCTCAGTTTAAACATTTGAAATGTTTTTATTATATTGTGAATGAAATGTGTTCATGAGATTTGCAAGCCAATTTATTCTGTTTTTATTTACAATGTGTGCATGTGTGTTTTGTATAATAGTTGTACAATGATTTGTATAGTACAGTATAAAAATCTGGGGATTTTCCATAGAATGACCCATACATTAATTATAATGTAAAAAATCATAACAACATAATCTCCTACATGAGTGCTTGTTTTTAACCTACATTTTCCAAGTCATTTTTAACAGCTTTTCATATATTCATTGTTGCATTCTTACAGCGTTAAAGGCATATTCCAGCTAAATTTGATGCAGAACGGCACAAAATGAGACAATAACTTTAAGAAATAAACAGAAAATGAAGTCTTTTATGTTCCAAATTTCCTGGAGGAGGATCTCCAGACTGCCCGCCTAACGTTTCCCCCCCAATGTTGACACCAAACCCACGCCCCTTGTAAGCAATCAGCGACATTGCTACTAAACCTTACCCAGGGCAATGAATCAGTGCACGAAGAGAGGAAACAAAATCTTCTTGCTGAGGGTGTTTATGACAGAAAAGATTTTTCATAATGACACTACTTGAACCCCACCATTCCCCCCTGGCGCGCGCATCGGGAGCTCTGTGTTTTCTTTTCGCGTCACATCACAGACTTAACGGGGATCTCTAGTGTCTTCGTCGTCGCACGTCCAGGGTTGTGCACAGGATGATGGTGTGGTGATTTCTGAGTCTTTTTTGGGAAACATTTCTGAGTGCACGGAAGGATCGATGGGTCCGAATGGGAAAACGTGGAATTTGGAATCTGATCAACTCCGCTGTTGTTTCCACTGCGCGGACGGCTCAGGGTTGGACCACAACTTGGGTTAAACTTTCCCAAAATGCTGCGCTCTGAAGCACCGATACTCGGAGATCCCAGGATTTACGATGTTTTACGGTTGACCATTTAACTAAGCGTTGTTTTTACACAGCTGGGGATGAAGGCAGACCGACGAACTATGAATTTTTTCATATGGATACTAATCCCAAACTTTTTCCTGTGTTGGACTTCGGTTGACGCACAGGTAAGAAACATTATATGTATAGGCGCCACGGCACGCGGCATCTTTGTGCTACTCAAGTAATATTTTTGAACAGTTTCCCGTCTTGAGCCTAAAGAAGCTTATTAGAAACATGATATTATAATTTCTTATTACATAATGTTAGGCCAACAGAGAAAAAGATGAGATGCGCACATTACGTTATGTGGAGCCTCTGTATAGACACAGCAAGCAATAGGTAAAGAACACAGCAGTCATGCATGCACTTACCGTGTGCCTTTGCACATTTTCTATTTGCCAAATGTAACCATATATATTATATCTAAAAAAGTACATAAATAAATAAAGGAGCAACAACAGAGAAGTGTTAACAGTCAGGGACATAGCAGTGAAAGTCATATATTTTGTGCTGTAAACCTTTCTGACACAGTATGAAGTAGAATGTGTCTACATCTGCCAAACACCCCATCTGGTCATTTCTCCCTCCTTCCATTCCTCATAAAATCAATATCAATACCAGCTCTACAGAAAGAGACAATGCATTTGTTATGGGTCTAAATTGTCAGGAGCAATTTGTTCCAGATCAGATTTTTTTTCTAAAATACCAATCAGCTGCCAAAATAAAATATCTTGCTGGCATTAGTTGCCTTACAGAACACATTATATCTGATGGGTTTGTAAAGCACTACTTTTAAAATAAATGTAAAAACAGAACCAAATGCCTCCTCTGAGCATCAGCAGCATGTTAGAATTATTAAGATGATTAATTTTGAGTTGTTGTATCTGAATTGAATATTTTGATGTAACTCAAAGCTGGACTGAGTAAAAATTTAACACATGAATCACGACTCACAGTGCTATTAGTCACTGATGAGTCCCTGTTGTTTATAGTGAAGCATAAGCTGCAGCATGTTGAGGGCAGGAGAGTGTTTCTGCATTTCCAGCACCATGGACAGTGGCTTCAGCACTGGATCCTCTATACTTAAACAAAGGGCTTCTGATGCCATGGCATTGTTCTCGTTTGTTTTCTGAACCCCGAAACCTGAATCAGTGCAAGTTAAGACTCTCTGATTTTGTATGCGCCTCATATTTGTCAGATTAAAGTTGTTTTTAAATGATCCAGGTAAAGCGAGTGTTTGCAAGTGAAGTGTGATCCTCTTCCTGCACAGTTACTTTCATTTCATCCATGTCTGTTACCAGTTCCGTGCACATTTTTCACCTTTCATTCTTAATCCCACATATGAACCTTTAATGCAGCTGTTTCATCAGTGGGATTCACTGGGTTCAATGTTTGACCTATTTGCATCATTAGACAAATTGTGGGGATCAATTCAAAGCCTGGAGTCAGAGTAGGTAAAGCCTACCGAGCCTCACTGGCTGAAATCTGACTCAGTAATCAACATGTCAACCTGATTTGCAACATCAAATACAGGATGTGCATATTAAGCACCAGCTTCAGTTTACATTTATCATACTGTATGTCCACAGAATGGTAAAGGTTTAAAAAATAATTCAACATGTGGAGAAGTTTTCATTTTTGAAATAAAAAGGGGAGCTTTATTCTACATCTAACCAAGTATCCACAACAGAGGTTTTCAGGGGTTTAAATGTTCTTAACAAACTGATTCTGTTGCTTGGCACTGTAATTATTTATCTGGGGACTGAAACTCAAACATCTGCTCTGTACCAATCAACCACACTCGGTGAGACGGCTGGGCTGAGGCTGGGCTGTGTGGCTTAGGAATGAGTAAACATGGAGTCCAGTTAATGAAAAAAGATTTGAAGTGTGGGATATGGATACCTTCATTTAGAAAAATCCTTGAGCTGTTTACTTGTTCATCATTAGAAAATTTGTCTAAGTGGAGATGATTTAGTATTGTGGTCACCTTTGGTGCCCAGTCGAGATGACTCAACAGCAACACAGAACACAATATTCACTAAGGTGAGAGAAGAAGAACAAGGTAAGAGCTAAATGCTTTACGTGATAGAGCTGCTTGTAGCTAGAAATAAAATGGATATAGAGATACTGTGAAATGACATCAATAAAACCATCCTCTTCTGAGCTGAGCTGAAGCAGTTATGGTCCAAAATTTCTCTGAAAGGTTTTGTGAAGCTACTACAGGAAGTGCTTATTTTGAGGTTATTGCTCTTAGAGAACATTCAGTCAGTTATTCATTTTAGGCATTCACTTTCTCCCAAACACCGTGAGTGTCTACACCTGTGAATCAGTCTTTATTTCTAGTGTGTTATATCTGGTAGATTAGAGGTGAGCAATTCATTTTCCCAGTGGGCCGCATTAGAAACTGGGACTGCTGTGGAGGTCCGTAACAATGAGAGATACAAAGAGCCTGACCAATATAAGAGTTTTAAGACTGATACTGATATATGGTGATTTACAAATATGCATTTTTTTCCTGTCAGGCACACGAAACAACACATTTCCCTATGATTTGTTAGGTGAAGTTATTAATTGACTCATTTAGGCTCTGGCCGACTTTGCTTGGATCAGGTGTATTGTGTTTGTGGTGCTTCAAAAAGGTGTGCTGCCAACACTGACGTTACAGTGTGCCCTCTGGTGGACAAACTTTGCAACATCAACACCTATAACATGTTTGAAGGGTGTTATCCCAGTCTCTTCTTTGCTTTTTAAATCTTCATTTACTGGAAATATTTATATTATTAAAATACAGACAGACTGGCAAACAGCTCAGACTGGCTGATAATGTCCTCCCACTGAGGACACCTTTCAGCACCTTTCTCGAAGTCCTTCCTGTCCAGCAGTTAAGTAGAAGCAGCTGCTGCTAAATGCATTCCAGTGTGATTAACTCAGTTTCAGTTGTGACTGCAGAACAGTACAGGTGCACCAGCAGACAAAATACAAATGATGACAAGATCAGCTATGTAGGCTTTACATGGATTCAGCACCTTGTCTGCCCCGGGTGGGAATCCTTCCCTAGCTTCTACTAAATGCTTTGAGTTGGCTAACCATTATAACACTGATGAGAGTCCATCAGTTGGCTGTTCCAGTGTCTTTAATTTATACATGCATAAATCAAGAGTTAGTCCAAGTTTCCTGCCACACTCCAGATGGAGCTTTAACATATATCTGAAAGCATGTTAACTATAATTAACTCTACTGGGAAATGTTAATGCTCCAAATCTGAAACATACACATCTTAAACATGATCTGCAAAGAATATGAAGTCTGTTTGATTTCTCTGCTTAATGGTCTGTTAGAAATATAATTGTACATGCTTCTGTAAGCTTGATATGGTACCACAGTGTTATTTTCCTGGACAGGCTGTACGATTGTGCGACAGCTTGAGTTTGTAATGATGTCTTTTCTCAATTTTTCAGTGCACATCAGACTCATTGCATTAGAAAAAGCAGAATAATCACAGAAAATGTTAAAATCTTAAGACAAAACTTACAAGAGTGTTAAGAAGTTAGAACACGGCGCTCAACATAAGAATATCTGTGGTAACCCTTATGCATCTGCTCACTGACATTTAGGAATGTGGGCAAAAGCTTTCCTTTTACTTTTGGCCACAAGGAAAACTGTGATAGGGAGTGGTTCTGAGAAGTGAAAACAATTATATCAGAGGGGAAATTAGACATTAACTGTAAGTAAAACAAAACACAACATGGAAAACAATCTGAAAAGAAACTAATTTAAACCCACTGATACCTATTTTAAGAAAATAACCAAGCATGCTGCTGTAAAAGTCAACAGTTGGTGTGCTTCTCGGTAAAACTGTTTTGTGTAACGGCTCTCATTAAGTAGTCTTGAAATAAAAGTAAAGAAAGGCAAAAATATACTTTTTAAAAATTCAGACTAATATAAGAAATCAATTAAAACTTATGCCAGGGTTTGAAAAGATGCATTCAGGCATTCTGTCAGAGCGATATCCCTGTCTAACCTAGAATCACAGCTAAGTGTGTAATAGAGCCGCCTATCCTCATGTGGATATCACGCTTTGCCTGTCCTTTGTGTGAAATGGAAATGCAGGCTGATTGCAGTAACTTGCAGAACCACCAGGGTCTGATTTTTTATTTCCAGCCAACAAGTTACTGTACATGGCTAATACGTATGTAAATTTGGCCTCCATGCAACCATCATGTCGTCTTTTCTTGTTGTTAAACAGTATTTGTAATGTAGCATTAAATGTTTGATAATCAACAGAAAGGTGATAGAAAGCAGTTGGCTGGAAATTAAATATCGAATCCTCTGGCTACTACAAGTTACTGCAACTTCCTGCAACATTTCACGCCCACACATTTCAGTGTTTTAGCCATGTTAGAAGCATCACTTCATGGATATCAGTATCTCTTTGGTCAGTTCTTCACTTTGGTCCAAACTATAACAACGTGGCCAAGTACCGAATGGATTGCATCAAAATCTATAAGGACAGTTATGGTGCCCTGGAATAAAATTTTTTTTTCCAGACATGCACCCAGTTATGCAAATCTGATGGAAACTTGACATGTGAGTGTGATATCTGAATAACAATCCTGGTCACGTTTGGAGAAGGATTGTGACAGTAATCGTAGTAGGTCATGAATATATTTTCCATATTACTTTCAAAAATGGAATGCATGTTGGATTTGCATAGAAAATGCTGCAGAGAAGAAGAAATGCAAATTGCTCACTTAAAAAATATACATTTGCTATTGCAGTCATTTTCACTTATATGGTTAAAAAAACGAGGACAAGCAGTGTAAAAAAAAAAAGGTAACTGAAGTGTTTGGGATAATCATTTTCTCATGAGTCTTTTTTTCCTTTTAATAATCTCACCAGCATGCTAT
>VOQJ01020098.1:0-11041 GCA_015052665.1 Apistogramma diplotaenia
CTATCATCTGCCACCAAACACGGAAATGTCTTCACCTCCTGGTTTGACTGCGGTGGTGATTTACGTGTCTCCGTTATCTTGCTCTTCTGCCCGGTTTCAAAAGATGGCGGTGTTGATTCTGACGAAGGAGTCGTCTGTGACGAAGCTGTAACGTTATCCCCCAACCAATCAGTGGCATGCTGTTCCACAACGTCACGTCATGGGACCCGGGCCAGAGCGCCTGGAACCTCAGAGCAAGTGAATCCAAAAAAATGCCGACCAAGCTGGCTCGCGCTGGAGTGTAAACACAAATACCTCCCGCTGTGTCGCGCCGACCCGCAGTGAGCCGATGCCTGTGTAAATGCAGCTATATTCATACATTTATGAAGCCGTGATCACAGTGAGGGGAAGTTTGGGACGCCACGGAGATTTGCAACAAAATGAATGCTGGTCTGTAAAACAGTTTAAGATGTTTTTAACTCGACCCTGGTGGTGGATAAAGTGAGTGAGAAACCACCTTTAATAAGAATAAGAACAGCCTTTATTGTCCCACAGCAGGGAAATTCGGGTCATACTGTCATACATAATGCCATACTTCATGTCATAGAAATTCAGGCTGGTGATCAACATTTCTCAGATTTATTTAATCCTCTGTAGTTTGTCTTTGACAACACAGTTTTGGATAATTGCCAGCTGCAAATTTTAAACCTCTTTCAGAAGTTACTTATTTTTAGCCAATATTTAGAGTTTGAGAAGTCTGGAAGCTTCTAAAGGAACAAAACAATCTGTTTACATAATACTGAAGGTAAATCATAAAAAGATATTTGACAAGAAAATAGATTATATAAAAACATTTCATTTTTTCCCTTTGCGTT
This sequence comes from Apistogramma diplotaenia, assembly GCA_015052665.1. Classification (NCBI taxonomy): domain Eukaryota; kingdom Metazoa; phylum Chordata; class Actinopteri; order Cichliformes; family Cichlidae; genus Apistogramma; species Apistogramma diplotaenia. Next base: position 855 of record VOQJ01020098.1, read on the forward strand.
AGTTTTAAGTATACGTCTATTTTTCCTATATCTTACTGATTGGTATCTGGCAAAAGATAAAGAAATGAAAGAGATAATTATAAATCTTGTGGACCTACGTGGCCAGCATCTACGTCTGAAACAGTTTCTGTAATTACATAAAACTATTAACAGTCATGCATGTAACTTATATAACTTTCTCATGTATGTAACTTATAGGAAATGAGATCCATGTCTCCTGCACAGTTCAGCTCAACTCAGGAGAAAACAATAAGAGTCCCGGTAAGACTGCTGTAATTAAACTGTTACTTAAAAAGCCGACACTTCATCCTGGTGTTTTAGTCAATTACACGCTGATTCACAGCCCTCCTTGAACACAAAAACACACAAAAAGTTCTTACAAATCAATTATGAGATCATTTACAGAGTAATGGTTTATTCTGAGATTCAGTCAGGCTGTAGAGTTCATATCACAGAGACCGCACGACTGAAGATTACTAATGATGTTCTAATGACCTCAAACAATGAACTCTTCCTGGTGCCTGTCTTGCCAGATATCAGTGCATCATTAGATTCCACCGATCGAGGCTTTATTACAGACACTAGAATAATTGGGTTTAAAGGATATGTACAGTGCTGGTTTGGGTCATATTCATCAGACAGATTCCATTTTGTTATGTTAATGAGTTGTCCTCATTTAAGAAAGTTAGGCATGGGGTTCCACAGGGCTCTGTGCTCGGACCAACTCTTTTATGTTACATATTTATTTAAAAAAAAACCTGTATACATTTCCACTGCTAACCAGATGATACCACGCTGCATTGTCATGATGTCAGAAGCCACACATCACTTGCCTGCATGTAAGGCATGTCTACTCTTCAGGAGATCTGACTCATCTCTCGAGCTCTCACATAGGAAGGATTTAAATTTATTTGAATTATTTCAAATGAACCTAAGACAGACATATGAAATATAATGAAATAAATTAGCAAGAGCTTTAATAATGCAGTCGTTGCAATTCATAAAAAGTACACTGACCAGGCCACATTATGACGATACAGAAACAAAATGATTTACAACTACCTTGTAACAACTGAGCTGGCATGCAGCAGCCGGTAAGTAAACAATCACTAAATAAATAAGCTTGTATCCAGACAAGCACTGGATGCAGGAATGGTGGGCAGAAGTAAAACATAAGAGAAACCATGAACCAGGAACAGGTCTAATTTGTGGTGGCTTGAGCTTGCTGCCTACAAGACTTCAAGAATTCACAACTAATGTCTCAGAGCCACAGGACAGGTTTATAAGTCTTGTAAATTCAGCAGGTCAGAGCTGTTTTGGCAGCACATGAAGAACCAGCAGCATATACGGCAGGGGTGGTTATAAGGTTCTTGCTTATCAGTGAACTCTGACCATGCCTCAGTGTAAGAGCCGACCTTACACGGCCCCTGACATCAACACTGCTTGTCTCCTTGCAACAAGGTTTTCATCCAGCATCCAGCATCCTTATTACGCAAATGTTTCCAGCCATTCTGTGTGTGTGCCTGATTTTTCAGTCTCAGTCTGTATCCTCACCTCTTCTCCTCGGCAGCTGTTACCACCTCCTTCTCCGCTGACCCGTCATGCAAACAAGTTCAGCTAATTTGATACTACTTAATCTCTCAAAGAATAACAGATGAAGCAGGACAAATACGCACAACTGAAATTTTTAATAAAAAATAAATAAATAAAGGCAGGCGCAGGTGTTCAGTCTAAGTTGTCCTCCAACGATGGCTACATACACTGGCTTATTAATAAGGCTTAGAAAACAGACAATACTCATGTACAAACATTCTGTCAAGCATCGCGCACACACAAACACACCAGCTGGTGGATCACTCTTTCTTGTGAGTGTGTGTATGTGTGTGTAAGTGTTGTACTGAGTGACAGCCCAGGTTGACGGTAGGAGACCCTTGGGGAAACCAGAACAGGACATGGCGTCTGGTTTGGTCTGCCTACCGTCTGCTAGACGTCATTCCTCGGACCCCTGTTCTCACTCTAGGGAGACCCCATCTTTACTGCCACTGTGGAAACAGATGGTTGCCTTGACAATGAGCGAACACATTACGACTGGATCGTGCGCCAAAGGATGAGCTGGAGGCAGCTCATGCATAGCAGTAAGAGAGGGAGCGTTTGACCATTTAATATTTGTAGATTTCACACTATTTTATTACTCTTTATTTGGTCATAACTTAACTGCAGAAGGATTCACATGATATGTATATAGCATATGGTATGTATATATACAGAAAATGCCAAATAAGCTGCCCAATATTATTCCTGCTGAGACATCTAATAAAACTCTGCAGACATAAATATTAGAGAAACCTTTCAGTACCCCACAAGAAGGAGAGGAGTTAAATTTAAAGCACCAATGCTGTGGTTGATGAAAACAATAATCTGCATTTCCCAACAAGCCTGCATCAAACCACATACTGTAGTCACATGTTGAATCATGGCTCTCTGACCAAAAAGGGGTCAGTGACATTTTCATGTTGGACCCCCATTTGTCAAGACAACCGCTGAAATATTACAAGTTCGAATCCCCAGGCGAAATTAAATATCTCACAGTTAGGCCCTGTGCTCGGAAAATACATTTAAGAGCCTGTGCTGTAAAAGGCATATCTGCAGAATTAGCATAAAAGGCAGGTTTTCATCTGGTGGCTTTAAAACTGAGAGCCCTCAGGGGTGTGCTGGCGGAATAATGGACTTTTTAAACTTTTGGACTTCATTTCCCTCACTAGGCATGGCAGGTAAGACACAAGCTCCCCGGCTGTGCACGGGGGCCACATACTGTAGCTGCTAGACAGTGAGAGATGCAGGCTGGAGCTGTCTATACTGACAAATATTAAATTACTCAGCCTTTGACTGACTGCTTTTATTGCAACATTAATAATATATTATGGCTCAGGATTAAGAAGACATGTTTAAATCAACAATGCAATATTGGGCAGAGATGACAGTTTCATTTAGATTCATGAAAGCGGCAGATACAGAACCATTTTAACAAGTTAAATTAGTAAAGTTAGCCAGAGGCGCTGTCCAATTTAGAACAGTGTAAGACTAATTGGCTGCTAGAAAGACTGAGGCAACAAGGGGGTCGGCTTAACAACGCTGTCTCAACCACTGAAATTCAGATTCTGCAGAAACACAGTTTATTTCAATCAATACATAAATTGGTAACAATACAGAATTCTGATGGTTTATCACTTTAGTCATATGGCTAAATAATCAAAAAATAACAAATGCTGGCCTGAATGAACGTGATTTCTTCTAGTTCAGTCACTTGGTTAATTGCGTCATGCATTTTTCAAGATGTCATAAAAATACTCATATGTTTTTTTTCTAACCACCTTTCGGTGGCAATGAAGTCACAGAAAGATGTGAAGGATAATGTAAAAAGACAAAAGAAACGGTGGCACTCCCAAACCTGACAACTAGAATCCACCACTGCTTTTTACCATGTTGTTTAAACATGGACAAGCACTTGAAAAATATCAGTCATTCACTTCAAGGTTGGAAGATAATAAGAGAATAAGGCCTAATGGCCAAAAGAGTGAAATAAATATGAGTGCTGTCCAGTCACATTTCCTCTTCCTGCTAAAGAGATGATCCCTGTTAACTCTCATCTTTATTAAGCTTTTCAGCGTCTCTTAAGTAAAATGATTATCATAAAAGCTGACAACACAGCAAAGCCTAAATTGAGGACATAACCAGTGCAAACCGAGTTAAACTAAAACCCTCACTTCACTTTGATCATTTTTAAAGAGCAAATAATTTATTCATTTAGCACTTTTCCAATATTACAAAGTACTTCTCAGAATTCAACCACTTCAATGGAAGCAGATTTTAGTAATGTAGTGCAACATTTGTGGATTACCTACAGGGTTTAACAACTGGTCAGGGTTCTAGTCAGCGGGTGATCACCCGTTGCTGTCCATCATGTTGATAGTTTGCTTTTATAAACCATCAGGTCTTAACTGCGAGATGGAATTAATAAGTGTGGTCCAGTGTATCTATGCTAAAGGAGGTAATAAAAGAGGCACTGAAGGGCTGCGGAAGGCTGTGTGCCGCTATCTTAAATAGGTCACACCAGGACTGATAAATATCAGTCTTCAATCATTTAACCATCAAACTGTCATCCACTGTCCAGCCAAGCAGCGTGTGCGGTCGAGGAGACATCAATAATACATGCTCTTAACATGAGAAATGTTGCTCTTACAGTCCCTCGTGATTAAGGGAGGCATCCGTGAACATTTTTATGATCTAGAACTGTGAAGAATAACAAGACAAGTCATGCTTCCTCACAAAACAAAGTGTCCAGTTCATCGGATTTTGTAAAACATTGAAATTAGAATACCCTGGATCTCTCTAACCTATCTTTCATCCCAGCATGCTCTTTAGAGGCAGGGGCCTGCAGTGCTGCCAATTAAAACTGCAGCTCATTAGAGAAGCTGCTTAAGTGAATTGACAGCCAAAAATACTCTGTTCGCTTTTAGGTGAGAGAGAAGCATGGTGGCGAAGCACTAAAACCAGAGCTAATGGCCAATTTACAGTTTTAAAAAGACACTTTCAAGAGTGTTTCCACTGTACACCAGGTAATTACATAAAATAGCAAGAAAAGCACACCAGCTGTGGTTCATGGATGGATGGAAGGAAGACGACACATTTCTCTTCATGAAATTTCCCAACCATTTAGTGGTTTTCAAACATCCCATTTAAAAGTTTATTCTGCATTGTTATGCAATTAAACTTTGTTGGTCCAAAACAAGTTGACATCAGTGTTGCACGGGCTCCACAGAAAATGCTGGATATATACGTTGCTTAGAAGGCAGCTTGTAGATGTAATTGCACACACAAACTCTGCCTCTCGCTAACCCCGGACCCCCACATTCATGGCCGCAGTTAAGTGTAATAGTGTATAGTGGATGCGAGAGGGTCTGAGACGAGGTCAGAGCAAGGATCACCAACTAATTATGGTGCTGAGGCACTCAGCCTTCGTCAGATTGTTTAGAAAGCATTAGGGGGGGAAACATGGGCTTCCCTGGTGCATTGCACATAATTAGTTTAGAGCCAAGGTCACAAACAAACACAAGCACGGGGACAGCCGCACACAGACAAAAGCACACACAAAGACACACACTCTGTTCTTCTCTTTTACTTCCTCTGTTCTGGGAGCTCTCCCTTCACTCTGTCTCTCTCTCTCAGGGGCAACAAGCCACAGCGTCTATTAATTTCCAGAATGAATAGCCTACCAATGGATAGTTATTTATGGATGCTCATATTTAAATATGCTCCTTTATATGAATTACCTTTGGAGTTTTGTCAACACTATATTCAATGCACAGATGTATCTATTAAACAGCATGAATAAACATCTGTTAAGATATTGCTGTCTTTTCTTTTTCCTGGCTCACAATGAGCCTCTGGGGGTGACAGAGCACAGCAATAAGCATGATCGGCATGCCGCCTCGTTTGACAGAAATCTATGCATTTTCTTCATATCTGTGATAGATCAAACACAAATTCAGCATCATAAAAGATACTGATGTGTGACCCATAAGTTGAAGTGATAATGATTACACACAAAAAAAAAAATACAAAACCAGCTTTGCATAGGAGGCAGTGCACATAAATTATTCCTAATTAGAGAGGGGGGAGGGGGGTAGCTTTACGATCGTATTTAAATATCAAACCAGTTCTCTGTTCATGTATCCAGTTGACTTACTGCGCATGTTTGTGATATTAGGGGGGATAATGTTTAGCAACATAAGACTGAGAACTGTGAAGGTGCATGTTGCCACTCGAGCTACATGGAGATGCCAGAGGAGATGGCTAAACTGCCCATAGAGCGGGACACCTTACTCTGATCCAACATTAAATATTAAAACACACTTTAGTACATCCAGAATGTGGATAGTACAACAACATGGCCTTTCAAATCTCAGACGGCGATGCAGATTAAACATTCTGCTACACCATCACTCTACAGAGTGTGTGTGTGCAAGTCAAGTTGGCTTATGCACTGCCTGTATAAAATACAATGGTTGTTGAAGAGGACGGCTGACAAGTAGAAATCCAAAACATTTAAATCTTTGGTCAGCAGCCGTTTGAACATTAAACATCCTAAAGGAGATGAACTGTAACTGTTTTATTCCTAAAAGGAACTATTGTTTTCCCGATACTGTTGCACAGATACCAATGAGTGATTATATCATATTAAACATGCCCAAATTTTCCAATAATGAGGTCTGCATATGTAGAACCATGTAAGTCAAAAGCTCAGGCTTTAGACTGATCTAAACAATCACTTTTTTTCCATTCTTGGCTGTGCATGATGTTAATGAGAGTGGATCTCTCAAATATGATCATCACCAAGACATAGCTGAGAGGGGCAGCCAATCAAAAGAAATATGGCTCCAAGGGAGGGTGGCTTTAAAGAGAGAGGAGCTTAAAAAAAATCTTGGTTCAGACACTGGGTGAACTTAGAAGCTGCACAAAGCTCCAGTAAAAGATAAATAAGGCATATTTTGAACTGTGACTCATATAAAGCTACTCTAGTAATCCAAGAATAAAAATAGGGCTCTGGAAATAAGCACAATATTGATTTTACTTTGCTGAAATGTCACTACCGAGATTTGGGGTGTTTTCCTTTTACCCTTAAAACACATACAACAAAAAGCATATTGGCTAATAAATATATTTAAACACTTACTGCAGTGGCAATTCCCCTAAGTGTTGCTTTATAGTAGGGTCATCGTTCCCACTGCTGAGACTTGGCAGATGATTCTTGCACTTTGCCAGGAAGCAACGATTACAGCTGCCATGTGGAACAGTAACATCTGACTTCTGGTATTATCAGTGTCTTAAAATGAGTTAAAACGAAGCCAAAATGCTGACATTTTATGACTAACGGAAGTGGCCTTGCCACTTTTTGGACAGCGCCAGTGAAATCTAAAAAGCTAGAAATGTCAATGTCAAACCACACAGCAAGAAATGATAAAGTAAATACATTTCAAAACAGAGGCAGAATCAGGGACAGTGGTGGTGCTTATTGAGGGTACAGTAAATGTACTGCCAGCCCAGGCAAACACGTTTAGAATTGACAGATGGCCCGACCATGACCACTGAGAGCGGGGTCAATTAAGAGAGCTTGTGGGCAAGACGGTTTGGGAAGAAATGATGAAACAAAATGAAGTTTGGTGCTGTGGACTGTACGCAATTATCTGGCCTCCAGACACTCGGGCATGCTTTAGAATATGCAAGACAATCACATTTCTGAAACCCACACAGAAAGGCTGCATGTAATGCTTACAGAAGAGGTCTCGCTGGCTTTACAACACAGAGGAATACCAGCCCTCCAAAATGCTATAACATTCCACACTGTCTGTACAGCTGATTATCCAAAGTGTTATTTTATGCACACACAGAGGAAGAATTTCATACCTAAAAGAGAGTTATGGTGTAAAACCTGCCCTATGCAGCGGATAGATGCAATTATTTTTCAAATTAATGGTCTATAACCAAGGAAAACAGAGAAAAGGTGCCATTAGGTGGGATTTATGGTCTGTCCAAACTGTGAGTCGGACGGTCAGATAGTGTTGTAAAACCCCCTCCGTCCACATCTCTCTAATGTCAGATAGCTGCTAGCTGAATCGTCCATTATGTGCAACTCCAAAACCAAAATTCACACTTTTGTGCAGTGACTACAAAGCTGTGTGGGGATAAAAAGGAGATAAACACTGTGCTTCTCTCTGAAGCCCTTTTTGCAGCTGTTAATTAAATGTTCAACCAATACAAAATGACACTGTTATATTTTACTGTTGCCATGTCTGCCCCTCATGTGTGCTAGCTTTTCAGTCCAACTCCCAGCATGGGCATTCAGGAGTGACCAAACAAGTAATGTAATCAATCCAGAAGTCACAACAATAAGGGACAAAGAACAAAACTTTATATCATTAATTATTGGTAAACTAGTAGTTAATTGAACGGTTTTACTGCTAATGTTACGACTGCGCCATCAGCATCTGATATCCTAGAATGAGGATGAGCTCACATTATAGATGCATAAACTATAAAAAAAATGCTAGCTAACACAAGCTAGCCAGCCATCAGCTACCTGGGTGATGTCTTGTGAACAGATAAATTAGTGGGCACCGTTTCAGTTCTTCCACCTCTGCTTAGAGTGTATCGCTGAAAACACTGTGAGGCAGCCTGCATGGTCTGAACACACGAGCCTACCTGGATGCCATCCAGCAGTTTGCTCATGCACCAGAAGCTGTCAGCCTCGATATTCCTCAGAGCCTCTTCCTCGAGACTGGACACGTCAAAGTTTTCCACTTCCTCCTCTAGAAAAGACAAAATGAGAACAATGTCAGAGCGTAAAGAATTTGCTGCTTATGGGAAAGCGACTGACAGACAAAAAGACAGTAAGACGGGAGAAAGAAAAAGGAAGGGAAGTTTAAAATAAGACAGCAGGAGAGAATGGGAGAATTCAGGGGAGCGATGCGGAGAGCAGTGCCAGGTTTCCGGCACAGCAGGGGCTCTGCCATGAGCCTGTCACCATAAACCCTGACAGGGGAACAATAAAGCCATAGGTGCACGGGGAGGACTAATTCAATGGGGAAAGTAGGAGTAGGGAAGAGGCAAGTGGGTGGGTTATGAAAGATGTATGGAAATGAACGAAGACACTGACAAATTGGAGCAAAGGTATAAAAGGGGGCTGAAGCAGTGAAGACAGTGCGGAAGACACTAAAAAGAGGCCTATTAGAGCAGCCTAATGATTATCATCTTTGAAAAGCGATTCAACCTTTCCCGTGGCTTCTTTGAACATTTAGAAAATGTTACAGAGTTTGTGCACAAAGCACAGTTTGTGCTTTTCATGTTGTAGACAGGGTGAATGTATTTAACATTTTTCTAGGAAAAACAAATTATCCAACCGAACTTTTGCTAGTCAAATTCATGCCAATAACTTTCAAAAGGTTTCCTCCTTTCTAATGTAGCCCTTCATCTCAACTGTATGTCTATCCTACATTTATCATTTTATACAGTTCATTGGTGGTATTTTTTAAATATAATTTTCATACGCCCGTTTATGCCATTTGTAAACTCCTATTGAAACAAGTTCAAAAGGCAGTAAAGCGAGGTGAAGGAGGTCAGTTAAACTAAAAGACAAAGTCTGTACACAAGTAAAGCAGAGTTATGTTTATGGATATATTTTTAAACACACTGCATGCTGAACAAAAGAAACAATTCCTAAGCTGCAAGCACACTCAGTCCCCAGTCGTCTCCAGTGGGTGACTTCAACGATGGGTGTCATCAGATGTCATTAACGGCAGCAGTGTGTGACGGACTGCAGGGGCTCTGACGGGCTTCTGACAAGCCACTGACAGCCAGTGGAGGGGAGATGGGACGAGACTGATTAACAATGATCTACAGAGAGAAAGGAAGGAGAGAGGGAGAGTGGGCACCAGGGAGGAAAAGAGCAAAGGCAAAGAGTGTGTGTGTGGGGTGGGGGTGGGCATATAACCAAAACCTGATGTATGTATTTGTTTGAGTTCCTATTAAACACTCAAATACACATACATGCAGGACCTGCCAGCTCTGCCTGGTATCCTTGGCAACCTCAGTGGAATGTTGTCAAGGTTGTAATGAGCATGCTCCGTCTGACAGACAGACGGACGGACAGGGAGCTGGCTTTGGGCCAGGGCTACAAAGCTGCTAACAACAAGGCTGCATGCCCGTGTGTGCGTGTGCTGTCTCATTTGTCTTGTCTGCTTAAAGTCAGGTAAGGATGGACAGAATGTAGAGCGAGAGGTTATCCTTTCTTCATTTCAGTGAGGTCTTTCATCCCATTACATCAGGACATGTCAACGTGTCCAGTAGCACAGAAATCTAATTTTGTTCACACAGCTACCAGATCTTTAATACCAGATATGAAAGTGGTCAGGGGCTTTTTTCTGATTAGATGACAGTACAGTTTATTTTAACCCAAAATTTATAATGCAAAAAAAAAAAGAGAGAGAGAGAAAGAGAAAAAATGTACTACAGCCAGAGGCCAGACCTAGCAGTCATTATTTGTGCAAACATACAGAGATATAATCTCATAAAATCCAATTTTCGGAAGCAGATAAAAAAAAAAGAGAGAAAAAAAACAGCAATGAGAAGTA
>VOQJ01020099.1:1714-12669 GCA_015052665.1 Apistogramma diplotaenia
CCCTCCCCCCACCCCCCCAAAACCCCCCCCCCCCATCCCTGTTTTTATTAGCCTCCTCAGAGAGGGGCTGCTGTGGCGTTTAAAAACTGTGTAAACATGTGGCGCTTGTTTTAATGTCCTCATTCAGCGGCTTGATTGCTGATGAGGTTGTGCTGTTTTGGTAAAAAGCATGATTTAAAGAGCTCTGTCATGGTTAACTAAGGTCATCCTACTTCACCATCTGCTATTGGAGTATTTTTTTTATTTGTCAGTGCTGTCGTGCTGCTTGAATTGGAATCAATCACATTCAAATCAGTCCAGGCTGAATGGTTATTACTTTGCCTGCATGAGTAATATATGGCCTATCGTGCTTTAGTTGACATGATTAATACCTGTCATTTTCGGCGGGGCCTGCTGTTTCTGTATGCTTACATCATGTTCTGCATGTTCAGCAGAAATGCTACCATTCACATGATGAATCACTGGGATCATGTGACTACCAGGTAAGTGGGGCAGTGGATTCTTAGATTTTGCTGACTTTTGGTCTTTGCTGCTTGAAATGTTGTGGCTCAACATGTTCATAACAAACCACAACCTAGTGAATTACAATAATCTAGAATTTGAAATAAAAATGTAAATATAATAAAGCTTTTAAATTATAAAGATAGTTTAAAATGCATAAAATTGTTAAGGAGTTTGCAACTTTTAACTCTATACTCCAATCAAATTATATTACACTGGTCTATATTCCAGATAATTCTGAAAGAGGGGGGACCTGATAAACACCAAGCTTCATCATCTCTTTCTCCTCCTCTTGCCACCTCCACCTCTGCTCTCTCTACATCATACTCTTTCTCCTCACCTGAAGCCTCATAAAAATGTACATAAACGTGCATATTTATTCCCACTGTTGTTAATGATAGGTTCAAATCATTTTTATAAAAACAAGGAACAAACTATTTCACTTGTTAACAAGGGGAACCATTTCCTCTGAGCCACACAGAACAGAAAAGGAGGTGATTGTCAGGAAGTAGCTGCGGCTGGGGGATGTTTTTCCCCTTAGTTGTTTTTTCCACCTGAGGGCACCTTTTTTGGAGCTGCGGTAATTGGATCATCGGTCGCACCTGCAGATCGTCATCCGCATTACCTGGGTGCATAAAAGAAGCCGGAGGCCAGCTATTCTCTGCCGGAGTGTTACTCATTTCTGGTAACTCTCAAGCCCTCCCGAGCACCTAGAGAAATCTTACAGTGCTCCCTAGTAACATTGTGATTGTCTCTTCAGGTACTCCCTTTTTCCAGCAAACTCACCTGTCCTGGAGTTGAGAGCCATCTCTGAGACGTTTTTCCGAGGAGCATAATTGCTTCTTTCTTGCACAATCTGTCTGCCCAGCAACCGCCGTCAACCCCACTGACCGTTTTAGATTTTCAGCTGCATCTCTGGATTCCCCTCACCTCTCCCGGGCAGAGGACTCTCACTCATAAAAGTAAGCTCGCTGCCTACTGCATTTGCTTTCCCGGACATGCCCATTTAATCCTGTGCCCCATTTCTTTCAGAAGAGCAGACTTCCCCAGAGCCGACGTGTGGACCCGATTTCCTTGCCATTCACAGCGATTAATAAAGTCGTTAAGCTCATCTCCTCTCATCTGTGGGAGTTTTTCTCTGTATGTGGGTCAGAAGAATATGACAGAACACTCCGGCCAAGGGACTGACCTCGCAGAGACCCTCCGGAGACATATCTCCGAATTAACCTCCCAAACTCAGTCCCATGAAGCGTTCCTTCGCGCTCTCTCCGAGCAGCAGGCAGCGAACGCTCAGGTAACAGAGTGGCTAATGGCTATGATGCAGACCCTGTTATCGAGAGAACGCACTGTCGAGGTTCAGCCAAAGAGGGAGCCACCCCCGCCTCAGATTCCGCCCAGTTGGAGTGTCCCTGTTCCTGCACCAGAGAAATATTCAGGTAAGGTGGGTGGTTGCAGAGGTTTCCTCCTTCAGTGCAGTTTGGTCTCTAACAGCTCTCCACAGTCTTTTCCCTAAGATAACCACAAGATAGCTTTCGTACTTGGATTACTTACAGGGAGAGCTTTAAGATGGGCTGAGGCCCGTTTTCAAGAATACCCAAGTTTTGGAATCTCTTTCCAGGAGTTGTGGAACCATGACTATGACCATCAAGTCAGAGTAGACTACAACATCACGTGAAGCAAGGACAGCTTCCTCAGATGTGGCCATGGCATGTAAACAGCCTGGTAGCCCTCCTGCAACCGTGACCAGCCATGAAGAGTAATAGGCCACCAGTCTCAAACCATCAGCATGTTTCTGTAATAAAACTCATGACACGAATCCCCCCTTCTCAATAACCATTTGAACAAAAGGACATGAACAGTTTGGAAGTGCAAGAGCTGGAGCAGTTTGGAGAGCAACTGTAAGCTGTAAAAAAGCATCCTCTCCTTCAGGTGTCTAGGTGATGAGATCATGTGCAGCCAGTTTCTTTCCTTAAATCATCTCTGAGAGAGGACCCTCTACTGCAGAATAATTTGGAATAAAACGTCTGCCCAGAAGTTATGCCCAGAAAAGACATAATTTTCATCAGTGGTTTTGGGATTTTACACACTGCGTCTACCCTTTTTGAAGATGGGCAGTGCGTCGAGTAGGAAATGAAATGGCTAGAACTTAATGTAGTCCAGTACTGTTCCTGTGAATGTTTCCAGGTCTTCCCCAGCCAGGTTGTAATGGTTTTTACAGTTGGCCTGGCTCTCCGTCTGAGGGGGTGTATGCTGGGGTGAGCAGCAGGGAGAGATGGTTGGACTGGCCGAGGTGAGGGGTCGGTCTAAAAGCATGTTTGATGTTGGAGTAAACATAATCAAGAGTGTTCTCCCCTCTAGTATGCTGGTGGAATTATCGGGAGCACAATCTTCAGGTTGGCCTTGTTAAAATAGGAACATCATCGGGGTAGGCCCGCTGCTGTTCATTAATGGTGTTCAGCAGGAGAGAGAGTGCGATGCTATCATTAGCTTCGTGTGGAACATATGTAGGTAGCCGTGATGATAAATACCGTTAGCTCTCTTGGTATAAAAAAGGCCAACATCTTACAGACATGGACTCTAGGTCTGGGGAACAAAGTTCGGCTATGATTGTTCCGTTGTTACACCAGTCCTTATGCACGTAAACACAGAGACCCCCTCCCGTCCGCTTACCAGAAGCTGTTGTTCTGTCCCCACGAAGTAGCGTCCAGCCTGCTAGCATCAGGGATGTTTTGGTGAAGCCAGGTCTCAGTGATAATCATTACACAACAGTCCCGAACATAGTGATTTCCAGCCAGCTGTAACTCTAGATCGTCCGTTTTGTTTACCACGGATCTGGCGTTGGAGAGAAACAGGCTCAGCAGAGGGGCCCTATGCAGTCTGTGTTTTAGCCTTACCATAAAACTGGACCTGCAGCCACGCTTTTGCTTCCTCTCCCTCCGCTGACGGTGGCGCCTTCCAGACCTGATAACAATCCACGGAGCACCCAGTGGTCTGGCTATGTCCTCGGGGATGTTAAAACAAGACAGGGTGTCGCAGGGGAAGAGTGTCTGTTTGCCTAACATCCAGGAGAAATTGAGATAACCAGCCTTCCAAGGCCAAGGTCCAAGTTAAAGGCATTCTCATCAGGATGTGTGATCTTGGGTCTTCAGTGCTCTTGGGGTCTATGGGCGACTTGGGTTTTCTGGGTCTTTCTCTGTCTGTCTCTTGCTCTGGGGGTCATTGCACGCACACACACACACACACACACGCACACATACACACACACGCACACATACACACACACACACACACAGGTAAAATAAATAAATAAATACACCCACTTTAGACCAACTTTGTGATCAGATTTTTCTGAAATGAGGTGAAGGCACTTAATGCCTGGTCAGCCCAATACAGCCTTGATATGTATGCCTGAACAACATTTTTTCCAATCCTCAGCATTCAGTGAAGACAGTTTTTGTACAGTAAAATGTCCCATTAAAAGCTTTCTCCACTTGTTGTGGACATTCCCTCCTTTGTTGTCAGTGAGTGGGCTACACTGTTTGTGTCTCAGCAGCCAACAGATAAGGTTGAAAACGTCTCAAAGCCGAATATCAAACCATAAAATTCGAGCTCTATGAAGGTCTTTTATACACATGGCATGCTCACACATAACTAATTAAAAAAAAACTTCTGCACCTTGGCACATCATTGAGCACTGGCTTTGAATTAAATTTTAGGTGAAAATATTACTTCACAATGTTGTGTAAGAGCTTTGAAAACTTTTGTTAACAGTTAATTTGAAGGTGTCTGGTTTCCAGTTCTTCGTGCTTCTTTTTCCACAATTCTGAGGTTTGGTTTGAGGACAAGGACCTGGCCTCTTAGCATCCTCACTCAGTAGCTGTTTTAGGGGCCACCGTGGCCCTGCTGTATCTCTGTATTTTTAACATGTAGGCCACTGCACCCATTCAGTCTGATGACTAGTGAGCCTGCCCTCACTGTGATTTAGGACACAAGGCTTTGTGCAACCAGGGGTGGGGTGGGGGGAGGGTTCCTACTTTATCAATGTTAATTTCAAAACCTTAAACTGCTCAGTCAGCAGATTCAGATCTCAGGCTGAGTCGTGTACTTCCAGTGCTCCTCAGCTGGCCTCCTTTTTCCTGCCACCTCAGCAGTCTAGTTGCCTCCAGACTAGAGCGCCCTTGCCATTCACTGAAACAGCTCTACGAAGCTTAGGAAACACTTTTGAAGTCAGCTGGCATCAAAAGGTTTCTAGATTTCTGTTTCCTGTGGTAGTGAGTGACAGGCGGCATGGCCGGAAAGGTTGAAATGTCGGACGCATTGCACCACAAAATGTTTTCCTGTTGTTTTATTTATTTATTTGAGTTGCTGTAGTCAGGTGGCAGAGCAGAACGGATGACTGCAGCTAGACAGAAACATCCATCGCTGTTTCTTCCAGGAGGTTATTTGTTTTGTAATGCTGGAAGGTTATTGACAGGAACAGCTACAGGAGGGGAGCACTGAGCACCCACCCACACATACACCCTGAGAGGAGGAACACGCCACAGATCATTTCATTTTATAGATGAAAAATATTCCTCCCCATGAGAAACAGTACAGAATGAAACTAATGAAGTATTGTCTCAAATGCTCCACTTGGAAGAGGGGGTTAATGTCATGATTGTCCAGAGTTGTATTGTATTTTTCAAATAAGCCCAAATACTTTTTTTCCCTTTTTGTCACATAGAATATTTGAATACATTTTTCAGTGTAATCATTCTTCCTGCCCATACTCATTCTCAATGTGAGAGTCTGTGGATAAAATTGGCATCCCTCATCTGTGAGAAATGGAAATAGGTTCAATTGTAATGAAGATGAGGTAGTGTTTAGTCTCTTTATTGTGAAATGAACTGGATTCATTTTAAGGGACAGTGTGTGCCAGCTGAGCCATGAAAAGAGCAGCAAGTTTTAACACAGCTTATTTTAGCATTAACTGAACTTAAAATTTTAATTATGAACTTATGAGGCTTTTTGAAAAATATCACAGTACATGGTCCCTACGATTTCACAGATTTCACAAACCCCTAACTGAAACTGAGATTCATAATATTTAAATAAATATCTGCACAATATATGAATAGACTTAAGGAGTAGGAGCAGTTGCAGGGCAATGTGAAATGAAGTGAGCAAGTGGAATGAGTAAAGCTGCAAAAGTGATAAGGCAGAATGGTGTCATGGTTAGGTGTGGCAGGCAGGCAAGGTTGGACCACAAATGCCAGACTGACAAGACAAACTTAACTTAAAGGTGGTTTATTATGAACAAGACAAGAAATAGTAAACAGGCTCTACGGGGCTGGAGGGGTGCCAGAACTAAATACAAAAAAAGACAACAACAACGGCAAAGTGACACGGTGCAGAGGGATCATTGATAATGATGCAACAAGGAACAGACACAGGATAATGAGAATTGGGAACAGGGGGAGACACAGCTGAGAATAATCAAACAGGACAAAACCAGGAAGTAAAGAGACAGACAGGACTAAAAATATCAAAGTAAAACACACAGACATGGAACAGAAACACAGACTAGCCACAATACTAGGAATAAAGCTCAATCCAAAAACACATAAGGTCAGAGACATGACAGAGGGGCAGGCCAGACACTAGAACACAGACACAGGGGAGACAGGAACAAAGGGAATCAAGATGTCAATATGTAAATAGCAATAACTAATAACAGGACAGGAATTATACAAAAACGAACTAAACACAAAATGCTGGGCACACAGCCCAGAACCATGAAAGAAAGGGATGAACCACAGAAACAGTGCCAAAGCGACAAGAGAGAATAACTAAAAACAAAGAACACAGCTTACAGGTAACATACACGATGAGGTAACACAGAACTAAACAACAGTGAGACCTGAAGTACACACACACTCACACTGTAGGTAATCAAGGAAGGAGATGAAACAAGGAAAGCAAAACTAAACACAATACACAATGAAATGACACCCTATCAGAGCCTGTCCTCCAAACAAAACGTAAGCATTGGTCGTATCAGAATTTACAAATTACGACCAATGTTTACGTCGTTGAAGGTAAAAAAAGCGACATCTAACAGTCGTGGACGAAAGTGCGTGTAAATAACGTGTTCAGTTTTGTGTGGCAGACCGTAGAAAAAGACGTAAATATGTACCCCTGACCCTGACCATTACCCCTAACCATAACCACAGAGAAATGAACTTAAAAGGAGGTTTAAAGAGCTGAAAATGTAGTGGAATAAGGCCACGAACACCCACGTCCGACATAAGCCGACGAAGACCCCCTTCCAGATATGACACACGAAGGCGGAAGTGGGCGTGGTAATTTGGAAACGTAAAAATAGTTTATCTATTGGCCATTGTGGTATCAGGTTTTCTTCTGTTTGGGCTTGGAGGACACCTGTTTTACCGTGAATACAAGAAGAGCTGTGCTGGTCTTTGCAGACACGTACAGACTCAGAACTCCTGCTGGACGCCATAAGCTGGATGCTGCAGCCTGGTGAACGTGCGTGCAGGTGGATTAGACCTGGAGAGAAAGTTCGTGTCTGCTTAAGAAAATGAACGGTAACTTGAATTAGGTTCTTATTTGGATTTACTGTCTGCTCTGTGAACTCAAGGCTGCTGAGACAAAGCAACAGCAGCCTGTCTCCAAAACATCTGCGCTATCTTCTATTTGGCCTTCCCTGCATGGCTGGCCTTGGAGCTGGCTCTCAATCTGTCCCTGGTGCGCGTGCATGAATGCACCCTGCTCCCCTTGGTGATTGTGGGAGCTGTGACCTGTCTCAGGCTGCTGACTGCACCATCAACAAACTGTTTTCAGCGAACTGTTTTGCCGGGAAAGGCCGTGGTCTCTACAATATCCACCTCTCCTCTCTGTCATCTATCTAACTAACTAACTAACTAACTAATCCGGCCCTGTAGAAACGACGGATACGTACGTTTTGCTTGGAGGATATGTTGCCCTATCACAGTTAAACAGTAAATGACCAACACAGGGACATGGGCAAGCACATACAAACTTTACACCAGGACAGGACAATAAACAAACACAGACAACGGCACACAAGAACATGAGGAAACAAATACACCAAGGAGAAGGAACACAGAGACATGGGAAGATAACAACACCGGGAAACCATAATAAAATACAAACTATAGTAACTATGAACAGAATATATATCTACAACAAACCAAAACGCAAAACTATATAAAAAAAAAAACTAATAAGCACAACCAGAAATATAACAAAAAACAGAAATTTGCCAAGAGAACTCAAAACAATGGGCCACCAGCCCAGGACCATGAAACCCTGAGCATTTTTGCATGCTTGGTCACCTTACATATAATAACCAGCTGCAAAAATTTAACCTACACAATGAAGACCAGAGCTGCACCTGTTTTTGTATTTGTGCAGCCACAACACTAGTTTGTCAGCTCCTGATAATGTGCACTATTTGTCATGCAGATCTAGATGTTGCCTATATCTCCAGTCCACACATGATCCTGCACAGAGGTGTCTCCAGCACTGACGCATTTAGATGTGATACAGATCTATACTAAATTCAGCTCAGAAACAAGATTAATTGTAATCTTTTGTCTCTAGTTCAGCTGTGATGATTACTTGCTGTGTGTTTATTGTTGCGATGTACTTATTCTCAATGCAACATGCAAATTTTGTGACCCAGCAGGGCAGATTTGGTTTATTATGCAGAGGATTCATTCTATAACAGAAAATTAAATTTTGATAGCCTGAAAAATTCTTTGGTTCCATCATTACATTTAAATTTCAACATACATGAGAATACTGTGATGAAAAACAGTGATGCATGTTCTTGTTAGCGTCACCTTTAGATTACAAGAAGTCAGTGGGTCTTTAAATGAATGTGTTCGTTTTGATTTGATTCTTTATTTGTTTATTGTCATTAGAGGGAGCTCACACCGCTTTGCATGAATCTAGCAAACGTATTCAACTATGACAAAGAGCTGAAAGCCCTCAAAACACAAACTAATTAGGGCATGTTCTGTGCTTCAATTTTCTGAAAGGGATTTTAATAAATTCATCCATTAAGATCGCCATTATGCTATCTTTTTGTTTCCTTGTTAACGCTGGAATGGCGATGAAACACAGATCACTGGAGATTGAGGATAAGTATCACTAGGATTTTATAGGTGCTTATATATTGCTTATCAATATAGACATTTATCAGTACTCCTAATGAAATTGCTCTATTATTTACTAATCTATTATCTATTACTATTAATTACTAATCTAAAAAAATGGTATGGTACTTTTGATAAAAACTCTGTAGCTATGTTCTTCCATATGTGTTTGTTGATGTGTCTTTGGAGCCAGGTGCCGTCATTTTAAAACTTTTAACAACCATGAGCAAGACAAGATTAGTCATCCTTGTTTGTCAGCAGAGATAACACTTTGTCAAAACTAAGTTAAAATGCTGAATTGAGACTAACTTCATACACTCAGTGCCTGCAGTTATCACTACGAGAGAGAGGGAGAGAGGTGAAAATTTGAAGATGCAAAGAGCAGGCTGCCTGCATACTGACAACTGGCTTTGGCTTCTTCTGAGTGTAAGAGTTGAAAAGAACATTTCATACATGTTAACGATTCTTCAGCAGCTTGTGTTTTATTAGCTTTTTATCTGTAAACCTTCTGATTGTTCTGGCAGTAAAGAGAGCAGATGTCAGTTCTATAGTCATCTGCACTGCAGCTCTGATGGTTTGCTGTCAGTTTCCATATGTGTGTATGTGTGTGTGTATGTGAGAGAGAAATAGAGACACACACACAGAAAGAGACAGTGAGGAGAATCCAGTCTTTACATGACATGTTGGATGACATCATTGTTGACGTCACTGTTGATAGGTGATGTGTATAATTGTTTTTTCTTATGAAACCTACTGCACTGCTTGGTCAGCTGATGTAACATCTGCCATCATAAGGCTGCATTGCTGTTTTTCGTTGCTCTTCTTTTAGCACCAACATGACAGGATTTTTTTTTTCACCAGCAAAGAAATTCAGAAGTCCCTTTACAACTGATGTATTTTTAATTTAGGTTACATTAATTTCAGCTAAATGGTGCTCATTTT
Source organism: Apistogramma diplotaenia (assembly GCA_015052665.1). NCBI lineage: Eukaryota > Metazoa > Chordata > Actinopteri > Cichliformes > Cichlidae > Apistogramma > Apistogramma diplotaenia. Next base: position 11,338 of record VOQJ01020099.1, read on the forward strand.
TTGCTTTGAACACAGGGTTAGCTGTATTTTTAAAGCCACAGTCTTTTGTTTCACAGTGTATTCTGTCATTCTTTACATTTATTTCAACACTTTGAGAGTAAAAATATTCAAAACTTGAAAGGAGTTTGAATTGTGGACATCTGTAGAAGGGGCAGATGTTCAATAACTCCTCCCCCCATGGTCTCGTGACAGAAAACTCAGCAAATCTGACCCTCAACCCTGAACCCTGGTATAGAAATATTTTCTGCTGTGCTGATATATTTATCTCCACACCCTCGTGACATGATTGCTTCTGGATGCTGGAGGGCCAACTCAATCACTTTTAATTACTTGCACAAGCAGACGCCAAGCGTCAACAAGTCCCTTCACTGCCACCAGTACTTCTCCGCAACTTGTCAGTAAATCCCAGCAGTAAACCCAGTGGCATTTTTTTCCTTTTGTTCTCACCACATGCAGATTGCACAGCGCTGACTTTCCTCATGTTGGCAAACACACTTTATACTCTGAGGATTTACAGCTGATCAGCACCTCTACACCCTCCAAACACTAAATTCTCTGAACACATCCCTAGCCATCAACCCCAGAGGCTCATCTTGTCATTTTCATCTTTTCTGGGATTGTAATGGAGTGGAGAGGCCCAGGTGACTGCAGATGTTTTTCCTCAGTCATTTGTCTGCTAATTAGACTGAGGAGTTATTAAATAAATTAGGAACTGATCTGGTGATTGGCTGTCCTAGGATTTAAATCTCAGCAGACGTCACACTTCATCTGGTACATCAATGAACTTGACAAAATGGAGCTTCAATAGGTGTGTATGTGTGTGATTCTATTTATTGGGACTGTTGAGTGTAGTCGCTGTTGCCAAGTCATGTGTCATCACCTGCAGCAGCTTCCTTTCAAGGAAGAACAGAGATAGAATAAAACAGCCTCTATGAGTTTTTGAAGAGCATTGAAGTGTGTGTTGTTCAGTCTGACCTTTGAATGTGTGGCTGCAGGCGGGAGAGTGGGATGGAGGGGTGTATTATACAGAGCTGGTTGATTTAAGTTGGTTGGCAGGGATGTAACACTCAGAAAATAAAGAAATGTTAGGCCTGATATAGCATGACTTCAGTCTGTCTGTCTGCTAGTCAGTCAGTTTACAGCCCATTCAGTGTTGGTGTTCAGATATTTGAGTCTGAGCCGAGTGGCGTACAACGCATTTCATGGCAGAATGGCTGCTGCCATATTGTTTTTGTGAAGCAAGAACTTATCTTATACAAATGACAGCTATTTTAGAAAGCAGCATTTATCAGCTGAATGAATGCTGCAAAATGGACTAATAAAAAAACCCAA
>VOQJ01020102.1:1691-17973 GCA_015052665.1 Apistogramma diplotaenia
GGGGGGTGTTGGTGGGTGGTATGGGAAAGAGGGGGGGGAGGGGGGGGGGGGGGGGGGTTTATGAAAAATATTTGCTGCAGCCACATCCAACATCAAATAATGATCCAAAACAGTAAATGACTGGATTAAAACTTGTTTGGAGTTGTCTGACAAAAGCATGAGAACCACGAGCAAAAAGATGCAGTTCTGTATTTGCATCTCTTATTCTATATTGCAATCTTTTTGGCTGACATCCATTCAGACCATATTCAAACTAACATCAGAATCCACAGTAAAGTCCACACTGTAACTGGACTGGATAAATGCTAAGTGTGTAAAAGTGAGTGAATTCATACAGAAGCTCTCTTCCAGCTTGGCCCTTTTCAGTGTGTGTCAGACTGACTTTAGTCTTAATAAGAGGGGAGCACTCAGAGCACTACAACGGTCTGTCAAAAAAGTCTTCAGTTTCTGAATAAAGCTTTCAGTGTGAGTGAAAGAAACAATAATGGCTGTACTCTCTACTTCTCCAGTCACATTTAATGCAGACAGATGAGCCACTCACTGAAAGAGGAATTCATTTCTATTGACTTTTCTGTCATTGTATTTTTCCAAAAATGAGAACATGAGTATCTGGGTGGCAAAATCCATGTAGGTTCAAAGTTGGAATGAATGTCAGCTTAAACACTGAATATGTAGTCAAGGACTTATGAAAGTATATATTCCAGTGCATTTTCACTGACCAAGGCTTGTCGATTTAGCTCATGCTAATTTTAGCCCTTTCTCAACATTGAACAAAGAGGTAGAGGGCATGTGTTTAAATTAATCATCAAAGCTCTGCATCTGCAGGTACATTTGGATGATCAAAGAGGAAACCTCAGGGCACACCGTCCCTCCCTCCAGTGTCGACAGGGCTCACCTCAGGTTGTGCTAAACTGAACTAGGTCGAATATCAAATCTGCAGCAGATCTGTGATGTAGGCTTATCTACTTTCCCAGCTGAAAGTGGACTGTAGGGTTAGGGTAAGCTTTAGGTGAGCAGTTGGGTGGTGTATGAAAGAAAAATCTAAGTTTTTGTGTCCCCCTGGAAGCCGGAACAAAGCAACGAAAACAGTCTGCTTCCATTCTATTCATTTAAATATTTACCAGAAACAATGAATGAGTGGCGTATCCCAAATCACAGCTGTAGAAGCACTTGTGACACAAGGTTGATTAATTCTTAAAGCGTGTTAGGAAACATGCCTGACTCTGTGTCCCAAAGGCAATTAAGAACTGATTAGAGTTCACTTATCAGACATTTCTCAAATGCTAAGCTATACTCTGGAGGCAAAAATAGCAATTTGTTGTGTTAAACCTCAATTGGCCAGGTCAAATGTAGCTTTTCTAGATAAAATTTAAATCAGCCACAGTTGAAAAGGCAAGACATAAGCTAAATCCTAGTACACTGCTAGTAAACTGCAATTTATTCTTGTTAAATTAGCCTTACTAATTTCCCAAGTTCCAACTAACCTGTAGCCTTCAACCCATAAGCTGGAGAGGAAATGGTGTCCCACCAGCATGGAAAAAGAATTTGTTGCTCTTGCATATAGCTAGAACATCTTACTGTTTCTCACTGACTGAAGGAAATAAGAACAACCCCAGATTTGTTTTCAGCATTGTAGCCACATTCATAACTATCTCACAAACACATCACTTACTTTCAATACTGCAGACATTTTTGAGATTCTCTCCAACTGTTCTTTTTCAGTTAACTTCAATAGTTGCTTCCTTCATTACACTCAATTCCTACTAGACTGCGCAAAAAAGCTCTACCATTAGTTAATACCTCAATCTTAACCCTTTAACATGAATTATGAAAACCTCACTCAAGATTTTTTCTTACTGTTTTTATTCCTCTTTAGGCATGAAAAAACAATGCAATTTAAAATTTTATTTTCATGGAGTTACAAACATGTCCACTCAGCTGGACACCATGTGTTTGACTTTTGAACAAACCAATAATACTGCTATCTCTGAATAATACTAATCCTGTTAATGACATTCAAATAACAAATAAAATAGAAAAAACAACTTGCATGCAGACAATAATTTTGCTTATTTACCTGCTGTACAAGACAGATTAAAAAACAAAAACTCTGGTTCCTTTTGCCAGCATCCCAATCAGAATGCAAGATTGCCTCATTTGACAAGGATCTTCAACATTTTGGCACACCGGAGACAAGAGATGAGCATACTGAGGAACTGGCTTTTCTTGGTGAGCAGATTGTAGACACAGCCATAGGTATGTCTAGTGTTGGGCTATCAAACTTGACTATCTAGAGAACATTAAAGTTTCCATTGGTCAACCAGCCAAAGAATGCTGAGCGTTCCCATCTCCTTCACTGCAGAGGAGCAGAGGAGGCCAGGTGGGTTGGAAGCTCGGCGTCTACAGTGTGCAGCACTGGTCGCAGCCCCCCAGTCAACATCCTTCCATCATCACGACCCCTGCATTGCATCTATTGTTCAATTATTGAAATAAATGTGTCACTATTTTATGAAAGGAGAAAATGAGAGAAAACGCTTCAGAACCACAATGCTCTCCCAGAGTATCAGTAAAGCTTTCAGGTTTATCTCCTCTTCTTTGACCTTTTAAAAATTCTAGTTTAGCAACCACTCAGTCTATAAATATGATAGTTTCAAAGGTAAAATACATATGAGTACACTTGCATTAGGGACATACTGTAAACACTAGGAGTTGTAGAAATATAATCAAAAGATCTTTGGTGGTTGTCTAATGATTCTGTAGCTGGTGCTCCTTCAAAGGAACCTCATAGCCTCCCATAAATAAAGCATCAATGGCAGTTCAGTGGCATCCTGACATCAACTAGTATCCATAGAACTCTGACTCAAGCTCATTGATGTAAAAAATCACAATTACCACATTATATCGTCAAGGTGATCCACTTAAAATAAATTTTCCCACTTATTAAACATCACACCTGTCATACTAAACTGCTTTGTTAGCTTGAGCTACTTATCACTAATCAGCGTCAGCAGATATTACCTTTTCGCCATGCACAGATTAACTAGCTGCAGAGCAAACACCAGTTAATTAAGACTACAACAATGAACAAGCAAGAGTGATTTTGCAGAAGGTGACACAGTCATCGTGACTAACAGAGTCATGAATTTTGCCGCTGCACAGTGATCAACACATCAGAGCTCGAACAAAAGCACACAGTTATTGCAATTACTAATCCACCATGTCTCAGCTGTATGACTGTGGACTGCATTATTACTCACACAGTCTGCACATTACAATGTTAAATTACCAACACATTTTCCTTCACTGTGAAACCAGTGATGAGCTCAGCAGCAACAAAACTGGAGCAGTTCTAAGAGATTTGTGTTTTTCTCTTCATCATACTTACTGATGAGATCCGAGGAGCAGGTTTTTATAAATAGAAAAGAACTGCCTCCTGCAGGAGATTCCAGTCTGATAGAAGCTACATATTTCTTACCCAGCTCCGCTTTCTGCTGCGAAAAGTATGACATACACCCTTCTGTTACATCCAGAGGGGTGTATGTCACACTTATTAGAGAGTTACATCCATATTACTCACAGGCTGAGATGATTGTCAGCTTTAAAGCTTTTTTAAGGAGAGTTATGAGCTGTGCTTTGAGCCTGTGCCGGCCCTACAGTCCCTGTACTTCTACAGTCTGCAGAGAACCAAGGAGGTGTAATGCTGGAGGAGAAATTATTCACTTTTAATAACTTCTTCAATTTCATCACTGACTCATTTACATAAAAGGTGCCACGCTGCTCTAATTTATATCCTCATATTAATGGTCAATCAAATCGCATCAAACCTCACTGTGACAAACCCACAGAGAAAGATCACAGCACTAGCTATTATGTTTTTTAGCATCTTTGTTGTGGTTTTACAAGTCTCAAATTTCTGGTTTAGTCCTGCTGATTTTACTAAACTAATTTTCCAGCACAGGAGGCAGCCATCAGAAAAGTTCCTATAAACCTATTATACACCACCTGCCCAGCACCAAACAGCAGACACACATTCAGATCGGCGGAGCAAACTTAGTGAAGGTTTCACAAAAGGGAAAACATCATCTACTGTATATTCTTCAGGCTGCAAAACATAAAAACTACAGTAAGATTTTAGCATTCACTTTCTTGATGAAAAAAAAATGCTTATTCATTTATCAAAGTAAATATTTAAAAATAAATTAAAATGTTCTTTCAGGGTTATTGACTTGTGCCATCCCAGACTACTGAGAACTACATCAACCAAGCAAGACGGTTTCACTTCCTAAAGCACGTTTACATAAATCTGTGTGTAATTTACCCATATCGGTTCAAACTTTATGAACAAACCTCTGACCATGCATACAAACAGAACAAGGGCTGTCTGTCTGAGGAAATGATCTTTAATATTAATACTACTACTAGTAGTATTAATATGAATACTACTACTAGTAGTACTACTACTTATTAATTCATTAATCAATAATTATTATTTCCTTTTGGTGATTTTTTCATTTCCCAAAACACCAGAAGCCAAAAAAATGCTCAGAATTATAATTAAATAAAATAATGTAATTGCATATAAAGGAAACTATAATGTACTAAATGGAACTGTGTAGGCCCTAACCCTTGAACTCAAACATATTCCAGTATTTTTCTTAAAAATGACCGATCATTGCTGGATGTTGATGTTGTCACTTCAGTCTGATTTCTTGGCTCAACAATGCTGGAGACTTTTCTTTGTTTTGTTGCTTTCGTGCATTACAGGTGCACCTGGAGGTACATGTATGTCCCTGGGGCAGTATGCAGATAATACAAGCTTGTTGGTTCAGAATGATTCTGATTTACTAATGGTAAAAGGTAAACAGACTGGTTCTGTTTTACTCTAACTGATCACTCAAAGTACTTATACAACATGTTTGCATACACCCATTGACAGAAGCACTATGTTCTACAGCAAAGTCTACAGCAATAGAACCACCAACCTTCCGGTTAATAGGTAACCTGCTCTACCTCCTAAGCTACAGACACAATGCATGCATGGTGGTGAAACTACACCAGTACCCACATTTTATAAACCCAATGATGATTCTGCATACACACTGGTTTTTTGTGCCCAGGGTAAATGCTCCTATGAGATCCAACGGTTCAGGCCTTAAGGGACTGACACTGTTGTGCACTAGTCCTATGCAGAGCCTACGCAAAGCTTTGCATGCACTCAGACAGAGACAGGCTTCAGAGTAGTCAAGACAGCACAAAGGATTGCTGGCTGCCCTCTCCCCTCCCTGATGGACATCTACACCTCCCGCTGCCTCAGCAGAACCAAGAACATCATCAAGGACAGCTCACACCGTGGCTTTGACCTGTTTGACCTGCTGCCCTCTGGCAGGTGCTACAGGTGCATCAAAGCCAGAACAAACAGACTCAGGAACAGTTTCTTTCCTTATTGTAAAATGACAACAAAGAAATTCTATTCTAGTCTGAATCCTACCACGTGGTAACCACTTACTGTCACCAGTGGGCAGTGTCAAAAATGTGTGGGCTACTTTTGCTCGTGGTTTGTGCCATTTTTGACCCTTGAGCCAGCTGTGGAAAAAATATGTAACAGAAAGAGCTGAAGTGCAACTTTCATGTTGCTTTTGATATTTGACATTTTTCATGCATATTCCCTTCATGGTGAACCTTGCTGTTGCTTCCTTTCTTTTTCAGACCATTTTTTAACTGAGCAGCATTCAGCCTGTGCCTGGTATCACCCCTGACAGGAAAGCTTGTTGGAGGCTCACACATAAGTTGCATACCCAAAATCCTTCACTCTCTATATCCAAATGCCAACACAAACATAAATTGTTTATCATTAATCTGCCCTCAGACTACCTTGAACAGTTTAATTTCTACTTTGGATGGTATTGACTCTAACTGGAGAAGAAAACAAAGAGTAATGCAGAAGCACATGGAGACTAAAAAGGAACACACCAGAAACAAACAAAGGCAAAAGCTATTTATACAAACTGGCTGATTAGAGCCTGCCACACAGGTGAAAGTGATCACACGGTTGAAGAGGAAGAAAAACTGACATAAGAAATGAAACCAACCATCAAAGTAAAACAGGAACTGAACAAAACATGAATTCTAAACTCAGAGAAGAATCAGACATGACAACAGAGAAAATGAAACAGACAATAACAGGATGTCAAAGACAACACGGAGGGACCGAAAACTACGACAAGATGCAAACCATCAGACTCTCACTAGACTAAGCTTGTGATTACAGGATTCACAGACTCACAATCACATGAACTCAGACTCACAAGATCATCACTACAGCATCAAAACAGGGATCAAAAGGCTCCACAAACACAAAGCTCCAAACTGTAGAACAACAGTAAACAGGAAGCCAAACTAAAATATTAACTGAGAACACAAAACCACAAAACAGTGGGCCATGACAGAGTCAACAGCAGCCCAAAGGCTGCCTAGAATAAGGATGTATCTTAGCGGTCATTTGTTTCCTTGGTGAATGGACTTTAGGGTAGTTTTACAGTTTATATTGCCACAAAAGAGAAGAAGGCAATTGTTTGTGGAAACAGACACAAGGGGCAGCCAATCAGAAGAAAGTATACTATTAGGCTGATTGGCACAAAAATACAAATATGGAACTGGAAATGAGCATAAGAGAAAATTGTAAACCTCACAAGGTTCCCAGGTACACATTGCACCACACTAGCCGTTTTGAAGAAGCAATTTGAACCACTAAAAATGTGAGTTTGTTCTTACTTTGTTCTGACAAATTTGAAACTTCTAGTTTTAATTTAAAAATAGAGAGATCATCTCGTGACCTCCTTAGAGTTGTCTGAGGAGGTCAGGAGGCAATTATTATTTCTTACAGTGTTTCATCCTCTAAGCCACAGACAGTCCTTGCTTTAGTTCCAATGAAATTAACAGGGTTGATGATGCAATGGTAGGTAATCCATTCTTTACCTGTGGTTCTCGTCCCAAGCTGGCTCCTCCCCCAACAGCAACAATGGGAACCCCTGTCTGGGCAGAGACAAACTCCAGCATCGGGGCCAGGGGTGCACGGTTTGGCGGTGGCGGTCTCTCTTCCTCAAACACCAAACCCTGGAAGTTCAACAAAGGTTGCTCACTGAACCCCAGCAGCTCACACAGAAGGCATTACATCAGCCTCATTGAGAAGCAATTTCATAATCATCTCACTAGAATTCTATTCATCAAAGCTGCAGCTTTTTTTATTGTGGTGCTCCAAACCCTGAGAATAATTTAAAGACTGAACAAGTGAGAAAAGTTAATAGAGCAATAAGGACATTCACATGCTGTTCACAAAATTCCTGATAACACTTCACTCTAATGGAGACTGCATTTTCTTATCCTGCTAACGAACTGAATCTCTCCAAAGACTTTTAGAAACTTAATGAAGTTATGAAACATCTATCAGATGCGCTCAAAGAGGGCTTCGCTTTTCTGCTTGGAAATCAGTTTTCAGAGATATAATCAGAGTTAAATCCCTGCAGTGGACCGACATCCTGTCAGGACAATAAGGTGTGTTGTACCTGCGCAGCTTAAGCTGCTCCACACCACAGAAAAAGCAGATAAGCTCTTGGCTTATGGACCACCTCTGCTCTTGAAGGGCTAGCTTACAGGTGTGGCTGTTGCATGCATGTTGAATTAGTTCTCCAAAAAAATGCTTTTTCTTTATGTAATTACCTTTCCTGAAAACCCGTCATGTGGTAACAAAATCATGAAAAATGCATGAACTTCTGATGAGGCTATTACTTTACATAGTAATATGAGGTGAAGTGATTGTAATTTGAGGTTAGTTTGTTGAGTTAATGCTTGTTTACTTGTCGCGGCTCAGGGGAGTAAACTGAAGTTAAGTACAGGTGACAGCGCAGTTCTCAAAGAGAAGCATTTAATATGCAAATAGGTGTTAAACAGGACCTGGAGATACAGTGGAAAATGTTACCTAAGAGTTAATGGTATACTTGATTGAAGACATTCATGAGACCCTTTCTCATGAATGTCTTCAATCAAGTATACCATTTACCTTTATAACATGAACACTATGTTCTATATCAGGCATGTCAAACTCGCAGGCCGCTTCCGGCCACGCCCCCTACTTCCAGCCGAGAAATGGCCTTAAAAATATGGTACAAATAGTCCCTTTTAGTGACTTTTTTGAAATTCTGCTCAACCCTCTTAACTGGAGGAGAAAGTGGAATGTCAAAAAAGTAACTTAAAGGGCCTATTTTTACCATATTTTTAATGCCAATTCTCGGCTGGAAGTAGGGGCGTGGCCGGAAGAGGCCCGCCAGCCGCGAGTTTGACATGCCTGTTCTAAATATTCTATTAATGAATGGATGGATTAATAAATGGCTGAGTAAATAAATCAGCAGTATAGTATGCAGCATGTTTATTACCTCTCTGTATGGTCACAAGCAGCACTCAAGTTGCAAACTCAGATCTGCTCCCATCCACACGAGTCATACTATGAATGAATGAGTGAATAGATGAAGAGTGAACATGGATGAATGGAATCAAACACTGAAACTGAAATCACAAAACACCAAACCATGACAGTGTCCTCACGACCTAACGCAGCCAACGCATTTCTGCACCACAAACTTCTGTGAGACTCAAATCCATATACCATGATGAAAAACCATTTGCTGATTCATTACATTATGAACATACATGAATGAAGTAAGTAATTATGCAGGATTTGTAGTTCTCTTTTTATTCTTCCTGTAACACCTTTTGTCAGAGTGCATCACTGTAACCAACCAGTAATTTCAGTTAATCCTCATTAAATCTAATAATTATAATTATGAAAGCTTCACTGACACAGAAACCATTGTACATCATACAGATGATTATCACGCTGATATATTCCTGATCTTTCTTCCTCATAAAATATTTTCAGTTGATTTCTTTTTCTGAGCATCTTGAAACCAGCCTAGTTGTGCTCTTATTGGATGTTTTTTTTAATCACGCTTCATTAAAATTTTTGAACTGTTGGACATTTTGGATTATTTTTGAACTGTGTTTCAGTTTCTCTCTTAAAGTCTCTCAGAAGGCTGTAGTTTGGGAGAGTTATATGCTACAGTATGTAGGTTTGTGTACCTGCAGTGGTGTTGTGGCCAGCAGCTCGCACAGCTGCAGCAGCAAGGTACCAGGACTGCTCTCGTTCACGGCCAGGTAGATGACGTTGGCCTGACCCGAGGGCGTCATTACTGCCTCCCCCATGAGTGCCGCCAGTGACAGATGTGACGAGGAGGAAAACGAAGACATTTCAGCCACTCCTGCTAATGAAGCTGTGTCCGTTACCCCCCTTCCTCCTCCTCCTCCTCCTCCCCCTCCTCCTCCTCCTGGACCGTTTCCCAGACCGGGCCCCAGCTCACCGACCCCCACGCCTCCCACCGCCGCCGTCTCCGGGAGCAGGGAGGAGCCCGAGTGGACTACGGCGATGTTCACACCACCTGAGTCCCTCTCTCTCTCCCGGGGCCGGAGAAGCAGGGGGGGCGAGGGGCGTGCGGGCCCCGAACAGGCCAGGACAGCCAATAGCAGTGAGAGTGCAGGCCTTGGGGCCACCATGGGGTAAAGAGGGGACCAGTTGCAACAGTTGGATGGTGTTTGTCAGGTGTGGCCTGGTGGGGTTTAGGGATTTTGGGGTATTGGGTGATGTCTCTAGGGAAAGAAGGGAGGAGGTGAGAAGGCAGGATGGTGAGGGGGTGGGTGGCTCACAGTGCTTCACCTGATGAGGAGAAGAGACCCTGGAGAGGAAACAGAAGAGTGAGTTTGAATTAAGAGCTGCAGTTGACCCGCTGTCATAGATCTTCTCTAACCACAACATGAATTTCAATTAGTCACTTATTTTCCTTTGTTCTATATCAAGTATGCATTTATGCGTTATTTCAAGTGGGACGGCTGATTTATGTAGGTGGTGTGGAACAGTTATTCTCCAGTAAACAATGTAAATAAATGACACACTACACCTACTCATCGCTGAATTTAATGCGTCTGTTCAGACATTCTGCAAGTCTGTAAACAAAGGAAGGATTTCAGGCAGCAGCAGCAGCAGCAGCAGCAGCACACTCTCTTAATGCTGCTTCCATCCCTGACAGTAACATTCTGCTGACATTTATGATTAAATAGGACAAGACATCAAAGTTAAAAGATCCGCATCTGTCAGAGTGCCAAAGCTCCAGTGATTACACTCAGTCATCAAAAGTGTCATCCCAGTCAAACGGAGAATCATGTGGATTAATACGCATTTCAAATACAACACGAGGCATTTATTACTGTATTCATAATGGAGTAACAAAGTTAAACCAGAAAAAACTCATTAGCAAAAGCTTAAAATCAATGGACCAGTGAGAAGATGTTTGAGTCCCTGGAAGTCCAGTACATGGCTTCCTTTCGGATTTTCCAGTTCTTCCACGTAACAAAATGTATCTAAACTCAGCATAGTGTTAATTCAAGCCATCAAGTGAAGCTCAGCCAGTAATCTCAGGAGATAAGCTGATCTCAGTGCCAGCTCATATCAGCTGATGTTTCAGCTGATACCCTGTCCATCCCATTTGCAAATCAGTGGTGCGCCTCATTTTTTTAGCAGTCCTCACTGAAATACAGTTTGTTTTGTCTGTTATTTATGAAATGCAAAATCTGGTAAATGAACACGACTAGATTCTAGTCTTTCCAGTGTTTAGTGTGGAATTCAGACACAGGAAAACTGAAAGGGGGAAAGCACAGTATGCAAGTCAGGCCATTTCCTCCAAGAAAGTTCAGAAGGCAGGTTTTCATCTTAACAAATGTATTTTTGCACATCTCAGCAGAGACTGAGAAGTGAGTCGCAGCACGCGGGTGTGTGGATGAGCCCAGAGGAACAGGCAGGAGCGAGACCACAGAGAATAAATGGAGAGAACAAGCAGAATAGGGAAAGAAGGAGAGACCTGCAGGTGACAGTGCTTTAAAAGATGAATGGCGGGATGAAAGGAGTGGAAGAGCATCAGACAGAGGGGTGTATATTCAGCTGCAACGAGAGGACAAGTTGTGTTTGTAAGAAAACAGGTGAACAATGAGACCTCTGTGGATTTATGTAAATGAAAATGAAGGAGAGGAAGGAGTATTAGTGTATGCATCTATATGTGTAACAGAGAGAAAAGCAAGGGACAAATGATGCATCCGTGTATGGACAGTATGATTGCAATGAGGTGGATTCCACATTATATAATAACTCCTAACCATAAAAAAAATTGCGTATAATTTAACATTATGAACAAAGTTGAAATGTTCCAGTTGAACTGACATGCACACAAAATAAAATCACAATAAAGACATTAGAGCAAAGATTCCCTCCAGAGCTGCCCTTGGCTCTGTAATTGACTGGTTTTACCAGGGAATCCTGGCAGGAAGTTATGATTTTTTACTCATATTTCCCACGACTAGTTGCTTATGATGTTGATTATGCAACTGCACACTTTAAAGTTGCTGAACTCTACAGTCTAAGCCAAGCTGGTACCAGGAGAGGTGCCTGCTGTGAAGCTGCAATGAATGAAACAATGTTGAATTAAACGGTTACAAAAATGAAAATCCTGTCTGTTTTGCAGCTACTCCATCATTAAGTGTAGTATAATTTAAGCAATCCAACACTGACATACAGGAATCAGTCCCATTTTTAAGATTTTGTTGAGAGGTGATGACAACAGTTGCACCACGACTCAGATTCATCATTTGTTTGCAGCCTGTCTTTGTACACCTGCCACATTAAAAATAATTGTCATCACCAACATCCTCAGGTTATCCTAGATACATGCAAATTTCTGAAGTACAAAGTCATTAAACTTGTTAGGCTTCAAGCTACATGCTTTTGGCTGAACCACAGTTGGTTTGGACTCTGTAAGGAAATGCTGGCCAATCTGGAGGCTGTTATGATGCATTTTAAAAATAGAAACAGATGTGTGGTTCATCTATGAGTATCTACATGAGCATGAATACAAAAAGGATCATCTAAGAATATACTAATATGCACGGTTGCAGCTTGTGTTTTCTCTACGCGTCCTTTTTAGTTGATGGTAGATAGTGAGAAGACTGTCCATGTAGGACTATTTCCCAGAAGGTCCTGTGTAATAAACTATCTGGTGTCAGGATAATCATCACGTATCCCACCTGACCGTGTGTACACCTCCCTGCTGCATCAGAAAATGAAAAAACACAAAATTCAACAACTGATCTGTTTGCTGTGTGTCGGCTTCATCACCCTTAAGTGTTGCACACATTCAGAAATCTAGCAAGTGTCCGGCACACACACACACACTGACCTGAAATTGCAGAGGTGGTTTTACAGTTTTACAACAGTTTGATGAGACTGAACAGTGTTTTCAGCTCTGCTGAAGTTGTTCATGGAGGAGCTGAAACATGAAACAGTCCTGCAGCACGCTAACATAAGTCCAGCTGACCGCCACAGCTGTTTCCTTCTCTCTCATACTTGAAGGAGGTAGAAGATGAGCAGGCTAATTTTCATTTATAGACTGAAATGTTTATAGATTTATTAACATAAAAATTTGAATTTTGTTAAAGAATTCAAGCAGCATCCTCTGCTGTGAACCAATCCCTTATTAATCGCATACTGAACATGCATGACAAACAAGTAAACAAACAAACAAATAACATGGCTAACACAAATGACACAACATGAATTAGCTAGCACAGAGCTGGTCCAGGGACCAGGACAGCATAATAATGACTATCACATTCAAACAGCAAACTTATTGAAATATACATTTAACAACCAGTTTATTAGGTTGTTAAGTGTACACTGCTTGTTAGTTACACACAGGCATGCCTGTAGTTCAAACTGTGAAAGGGGTTTGGCTGTTGGTGCCGGATGATCTGGGCTGAGTATTTCAGAAACTGCTGGGATCTTCCCGCACAGCCATCTCCAGGGTTTACACAGAAATGGGTTTAAAGAGTCAGAGAATCAGCAGACTGCTCATACGAGCCTAAAGGTTTGTTGCATTGCTGCATCTAAGGTATGAAAAACATCTCTGCTCACACAGCATGTTGAACTTTGAAGCAGATGAAGACCACACCAGCTGTGAGCTAACGACATGAACGCTGCACTGGTACCATGTGTTAGTGGATATGATATTTACAGTAGATATCTTTCACTGATCTGAGCTAAACTGGTACCTCACCAACTCACTGTGTGAGAACAGAGAGACCCTGGTTTTATCTTTCACATTAGTTCCTCTTACACTGTCAGATACCATCCTTCACACACTTTGATACATTTCAGAAGATGATAAGTGTTGTAATTTTCTTTCTGGGCATTTCCTCGGATAACCTTTTTCAATAACAACATTATCTGTTTTTTGCTTTAGGGTTAAAATTGGAGTTAAATATAACATGACTCAGTGAAAGGAGAAAACTATGATCTCTGCCACTGAAACAAATCCAGCTGCTGTGCCACAGTGCCAGTGATGGAAAAGGCTAGATTACAGAAGATTGTAGATTTATATTACAGTTTCAGACCAAAGCAGCCAGAGTCATTTTACAATATGAGAAAGTGTTTGTGCACTCTAACACCTTCAACTGTGTTTAAGATATGCAATATTCATGACATTGCATGCATTTACCACAACTGTCCCAGTGAATATTTCATAATATTCTGATGGGACTGCAGCGCACAGCACAAAACAAAGCTTTAGACATGTCCCTCGAGTCTAACTGCTGTGTAATACTCTGCCAGGAGCGGTCCAGCTAACAGGAATGTTCTCCCAGCCTCAGTACAGTGTGCTACTGACATTAGTCAGTGTGTTACAGTACAGTGTGTTACAGTGTCTTACTGACATTTCTTTGAACATTACCATCAGTGTGAGGATGGAACCTCAGTTCCACACTGTCTCATGCTGGTATTCAGCATTTCATGGCAGAAGAAATAAATAAATTCTTCAGGTGGCTGAAATGAAAGGGAGAGACGATAAAATGGTTTGTCCTATACTGAAGAACTTTAGTAGGGTTCAAGAATACAAAATATACTGTGATAGTGCCCCTTTAAATGAAAAATGTGTCATCTTCATTCTAACGCCAAAACAAATGAGCCTTTATAGAATCATAGCCATTTTAAAATCCTCCACATATGATCAGTATTTCATAACTTCTATTGTTTTACGTAAACAAGGTGCTCTCATGTCTCTCATGTGTTTCATAATGACTGTAACTACTGTAAGTGCGTTAAAGCATTACAATAATTCCAGAAATGTAGTAGATGCAGGTTTAGGCTCAGGCCAGACCCAAGTTCATTTGTTGTTGGTCATTAGACCACAGAAGACCAAAAACACCAGGCTGACCATATGATTATAGAGACAACAATGTATTACAAACTTCAGATGCAAGAAATTCAAGTCTCATTGTAAAGTCCTGAAAAAAGAACATGGTTTATTCTTTTAGTTTGGAGTAGAGCCTGAGTTATAACCTCAATCAAGCATCTTCAGGTCTCATCCCTCTGTGGCATCCTCACAAGGGCTCTTATGGCTGAAAACATCTGATGAAATACCTGAAGCTGAAAAAGTAGAGGTGCCTTCTAAGAGCAAAGTGCATATTATTTTATAATGAAATATTTAGCAAACACAGGTGGAATTTTTGAATACTGAATTTAGCAAAATAATTTGTTTGTTTTCAGAAAAGAGGCACTAAAATTCTTCCTGCATGTGAATGAAAAAAGAAGCAGTGTTTTTAATGTCAAGCATCGGAGCCTCTCTGGCTTAAAATGTAATGAATGCTGAAGAGTGCACAGAAAGTCTGCAAGTGAATCATACCTGTTATCCTACAGAGGCTTAATGGCAGCCATTAGTCATGCTTTTGGCTGCATTTGTATATATACAGGCTCAAGCCGTTGACACTTCCCAGCGTTGGATACACGAGAAAGTGAAGCAGCGTGAGGACTGCAGGCGGCCAAACATCAGACCCACAGAGCTGTGGAGGCAGTGCCGCCATCACAGAATTTAGTGGCATTTCTTTATTTAAAGGTGATTTTTCAACATATTATATTATTGGAATCTTTATTTCTTTGTTGGCACATGTTTGGGACACAAATTATTATGTGACAATCATGGATGTGGCAAAATCACTGATCTGAGTCTGTGTATTTATTTGTGATTTGTATTGTATAATGTGATGTTGCCTGATCCCAGAGAAAACCTTTGTCTTTAAGACTCCTTTAATACAAGAAATACTCTGAAGCTATTTTTGGCTGAGTCTGATTAGTTATTTGATTAATGATGATAAAGGTTGCTTGTTATCTTTTCTCCAATCTTCACTGTGCTCTGGCTATATTTTCTTCAGAATCTTGCTCTATGCTGCTACAGTGACCCACTTTTCCATCTGCATCATTAAAACTTCATCCTGCTCTGTGTTGTCTTTGAAAGGACAAGATTATCTCTATTGAATCAATTCAAGTTCAAGTTCTGTAAAGACAAGCTCATTGGGCACTTGCCAAATCCAATTCATTTCAGTTAAATTTTTTTCTACAGCGCCAAATCACAACAGTCACCTCAAGGTGCTTTTTATTGTAAGGTAAAGACCCTACAACAATTACAGAGTAAACACAACAGTCAAAACGACCCCCTATGAGCAAGCACTTGGCGACAGTGGAAAGGAAAAACTCCCTTTTAAGAGGAAGAAACCTCCAGCAGAACCAGGCTCACGGAGGGGCAGTCATCTGCTGTGACTGGTTGGGGCTGAGCAGAGAGAAAGACAGGGCAAAAGAGAGCCAGAGAGAGAATAATAATGAATAAATGCACAATGGGGTATAAACAAAGTAAAACGTGCTGACCCCCCCAGCAGCCTAGATCTATAGCAGCATAACTAAGGGATGGTTCAGGGTCACCTGATCCAGCCCTTAACTATCAGGTTTATCAAAAAGGAAAGTTTTAAGCCTAATCTTAAAATTAGAGAGGGTGTCTCTGTCCTGAATCCAAACTGGGAGCTGGTTCCACAGAAGAGGGGCCTGAAAGCTGAAGGCTCGACCTCCCATTCTACTCTTAAGTATCCTAGCAACCACAAGTAAGCCAGCAATCTTAGAGCGAAGTGCTCTACTGGGGTAATATGGTACTATGAGATCTTTAAGATAAGATGGGGCCTGATTATTCAAGACCTTGTATGTAATGAGGAGAATTTTAAATTCTTTTTTCTTTTTTTTTCTTTTTTCTGGAGATTTTTTTCTTTTCTTTTATATACTATATAATTTCTTTCTTCTGTGTTTCTGTTCATT
>VOQJ01020103.1:0-11740 GCA_015052665.1 Apistogramma diplotaenia
CTCCCATTCTACTCTTAAGTATCCTAGCAACCACAAGTAAGCCAGCAGTCTGAGAGCGAAGTGCTCTGCTGGGGTAATAAGGTACTATGAGGTCTTTAAGATAACATGGGCCTGATTATTCAAGACCTTGTATGTGAGGAGAAGAATTTTAAATTCTATTCTAGATTTAACAGGGAGCCAATGAAGAGAAGCCAATATGGGAGAAATATGCTCTCTCTTTCTAGTCCCTGTCAGCACTCTAGCTGCAGCATTTTGGATCAGCTGAAGACTTTTCAGGGAGCTGTTAGGGCAGCCTAATAATAGTAAATTACGATAATCCAGCCTAGAAGTAATAAATACACGAATTAGCTTTTCAGCATCACTCTGAGACAGGATTTTTCAAATTTTAGAAATATTGCCCCAAAGCAAGAAAGCAGTCCTTTCACTTTGCACAATACAGTGTGCAGCAGTAATACATGCAGAAATGTGTAGTAGAAGAATTTCCTGGTGTGAATACACAATTTTGAAATGTGCATGTTTTCCTTTGTATGTGATACATGTGGCAGGTTAAATACCCTATAATGCCAAAAGTATTCACTCATCTATCCAAATCATTGAAATCAGGTGTTCCAATCACTTCCATGCCCACGGGTGTATAAAACAAAGCACCTAGGCATGCAGACTGTGCTACAAATACAATAGCTGTGAAAGAATGGGTCGCTCTCAGGAGCTCAATGAATTCCAGTGTGGTATCGTGATGGGATGTCACCTGTGCATCCTCACTACTAAATATTCCACTTCCACTATTCAGCTGTTAGTGGTATGATAAGTGGTATTATATGTTACAAGTAGAAATGATTAGGAATGACAGCATCTAAGTCATGAAGTGGTAGGCCATGTAAAATGAGGCATATAGTCACCAACTTTCAGCAGAGTCAATTGCTACATACCTCCACACTTCATTAGCTCAAGTTCCTTCCACTTAGTTTCAGTGGAAGGAATTCTTAATGCTTCACCATACCAAGACATTTTGGACAATTTCATGCTCCAAATTTTATGAGAACAGTTTGGGAATGGGCCCTTCTTGTTCCAACGTTACTGCACACCTGTGCACAAAGCAGGTCCATAAAGACATGGATGAGTGAGTTTGGTGTGGAAGAGCTTGACTGGCCTGCACAGAGTCTTGACCTCAACCTCAACTGGAGACTGTGAGCTTTCGTTCCAACATTGGTGTCTGACCTCACAAATGTGCTCCTGGAAGACTGGTCAGAATTCCCATAGACATTCCTAAACCTTGTGGAAAGCCTTCTATGAAGAGTTGAAGCTGATATAGCTGAAAAGGGTGGGCCGACATCATTTTAAGAATGGGATGTCACTCAAGTGCATATGTGTGTGAAGTCAGACAAGTGATTACTTTTGGCAGTATAGTGTATATGTGTACTAAAATAAATAACAAAAAAGTAACTACATCTGTGCAATTACACCTAAACTCAGTATGAATGCAACATACTGTAAGTATGATTTTTTCTTCCATTATTTACATATTATTAGTTAGTTTCACTTTACTTACCACAGTTTTTACATAAGACTGCGTTTCTTTTCTTTTCTTTTCTTTTCTTTTCTGATATTTTGCCTAATCCCGGCCACAGCACCTTTCTGTCTCACCTGATGTACATCAGCATCAGATTACAGGTGTGAAACTGCTGAAACTCGTGTTGTTTGGAGTTCGTAACACCAACTGACTGCCTACCGTTTGACCGCTGATGATTGGACGGTGGTTGTTGCCGTCCCGCACATGAATCACAACAGTGGCTGAACTGGACAGGCTGATTTTGTCACCATGGTCTTTGGCCTCCACCACTATTGTAAACTTTTCAGCCTCCTGAACACAAGCAAATGAAGACTTTTAACACACTCGTAGAAGTGTTCATACTCATGCATCCTGTTCATTTCATCCCACAGCAGTGAGACCACTGTGTGCAGCGCTGATTGTTAGTTTCATGTATTACAGGAACACATGAAACCAAACCATGCACATTTATCTAATCAGGTAAAGATCTAGCCAAACAGGAAATGCCACTTCTCTTCTTACTCATCTTTAAAATGCTCTGTACTCTGACATATCAAGAAAAGAGTCTCTCACCTCATGATTTAAACACCCTTTGAATGAGACTTCCCCAGAATCATCAGTGAAGAATTCAGTGTCGCTACTTTTTGGAGACACAGATTTGATCTCGTAGTGGAAGGTTGAGTTTAGTGTTCCTCTCTCATCTATATCGTTAGCGTGCACCTTCAAGAGACTGGAGCCTGTTGGCAAATGATGACTCAAACTGTGTTCAGTAATCAGTGTTTTATTCACTGGAATGGAAGAAGAAGCATATTTACCTTGTGTGTATTCCTGACCAACACTAGTCTCATACAGGTTCCTCTCAAAGCGTGGTGGGTTGTCATTGATGTCCTTTATAATAATCTCGAGTCGTAACCTTCTGTCAAGTGATGCGTCCATTTTACTGGCCTCAAGTATAAGCTAGAAATCAAAGAATATCACGAGTTACAGTATGAATAAAAATGTGATTGAATTGTTGGACATTGTGAATGTAGTGCGAGAAATGCTTAAACAAAGATTTTTCAGTTCTGTGACAAGAAGTTAAAGATGTCTTCAGGTTTTTTTACACAACAAAAGTAAGAATATTTTATGACTCTAGTATGAAATCAGGCATACAGACTTTCTGACAGAAGTGTGACATCTAAAAATCTCACTTTTTTCCACACACATCGTGATATATAATCCTGTTAACAACGAGCATCACTGCATGCTGGTGTTTAACACGTGTTGATTCTGACCTCAAGTTTTCTCCTCTCCTCGTAGTCCACGGCCTTGTGGACATACAGGGTGCCAGAGTCTTTGTCAATGGAGATGACTCCTATTGGCTCCTCGTCCACTCCTTCTCCATACACTTTAAAGTATATTTGATATTGTCGCTCAATATCCACCTGCAGCACAACAGCAAATGTTTGTAAGGTCAGTCTTTGGGAGTTATGATTTTAAATGTTTCACAGATTGCATCGCTGTGAAACCCGAAGATGATTAAAGAAACTCATGTGCAAGTGTCATGACAGTTTATTTACAACAAAATACCATTAATAAAATTCATTGTTCAATTCATGGAAAAAAAAGAACAAAATAAAGAGGAGTGAAGTCTTAAATGTTTTCATGTTTCAGATGTACATTTGAAACATTTTACTTGTTTGTGGATTGTTTTAAATTTAGTTCCATCATATTCAGGAGACAGTAAACATCTCCACAGCCGAGATCCTGAAAAACAGGCAGCGCTCACCAAAACACTCCAGGTGCATAAGTAACAAAAAGGTCCTCAGTAAAAATATGTAAATATGATTTTGATGACTTGTTCCTTTAAGGTCTGCCAATTTATGAAATACAGAAATGGACTTTTTCTGATCTCTCACCTTTCCCAGCTCATATGGGAAGGGTCCTGGATGGCCCTCCTCAATCTCAAAGGAGTCTGTTTTCCATGCTCGTCTGTGACGGCTCTGCAGGTCTGAGCTTGTTGCACATGACACACAATAAACCTGGAACACAAACAGCCATCTAAAGTAGGAACGTAAGGCTATGGGCATGGGCTGAAGTTGATAATTTATGCGACTGGGGAAATGAATTTATAAAACACTCAATGCTGCATAGTTGGTGAACCAGTTCCAATAAGGTGTGTACGCAGGTATTTCTGCAGAAATGCAGAGGCATTTTTCCTGTGTACAGCGTGACAGGAGAAATTAAACTCTTCACAAAGAAGGGCACACAAGAGTCGATCCCATCATTCGCACGTATAAAAACTAAAATGTAAAGAGTTTAAAGCAAAGCGGTGATACGTACCAGCAGGAAGAAGCAGAACATGGTCCTCAGTCAGTAAGTCCAGCTCAGAGTGTGCGACGTTTTTCAGAGCAGTGAGACCCAGCCCTCTGTTTTCCCCACCCACTCGCTCAACTGTAAAATGCGGTCTGCAGCATGCGTGCCTGCATACCTGTCTTTCTGTGTAACCAGCTGCAACTGAGAACTGAAAATGCAAACAGAAAGAAACAGTGGAGATAAAATGTAAACTAAATCTAAAACAAACTCAGTCTAACGAGTAAAAGTCCTGTGTTTGAATCATTCATCCACTCCAGCATTCCCTCTGCACGGACTTTGTCACTTTTTAAACTGTCACCTGACTTTCTAAAACCTCTTTGGCCAAATGTCTCTCTGGCAGAAAGTGCTTTGCTGCAGAAAGCAGATACTAATGGTAATGTCTTTGCCTTCCAGGCAAACTCCTCCTCCTCAGAGTTCACGCTGGGTTGTTAACTCCTGTTTTGAAAAACTGAGAAGGGCATTTTAACAGTTGCAGTTGTTTGTTTTTAAGCCATGATGAGTGAGGGTGGATCCTCTGTGGGAAAAAAAAAACCCACTGCATGTTGAAATACTACTGACATCTGCGCTGGCTTTGTGTTTCAGGCTAAATTGGTGTGGAAGAACTTGACTTCACCTTTTGGTTGAATTAGAGCAGAGACTGTGAGCCAGGCCTTCTCTTTTTTTTCTTTTGCCCTCCACTCGTCCAGTTTCTCCAACTTTTCAAAGACACACTGTGCACCATGTTCAGATATACCAGGTTGTTGGCTGGAATCACCTTGTTGTGCAAAAAATCCAATTTTATTCTTCTGAAATTGTGTTGTCTTGTAATAGATATAGCTAAAGGAATGGGAATAAAGCTTGATTCTTTACTAAGTGTTCTGTTATGTGGGGTTCTTCTCTTCTATTTAGTACCTCTTTTATGAATGAAGGATAAGTGTTATGTGGTTAGACAAGTAAAAAAGAATTCCTCTGAAAATGGTCAGGTACAAGGACTGGACTGAAAACGGGTGGAAAAGCAGCCAATGTCCAAAAAATTTGGAAGACCTTCAGAAAGTCTGGAAAATGATTGCTGAAGACCACTTTGAAGAAAAAAAAGTCCAAATTCTTATATCAAGAAATGAGTGGTGGCTCAAGACTTTTGCACAATACTGTAGGCTTACCGCTCTTTGCTGCATGTGCAAAAAGTCCTGTGAGGTCAAAAGGCAAAAAGATGTCAAAACAGGAATGAAGAACTATAAAGTCTCCATGTTTACAGTTGATGGTTCCAGCACAGCCTTCATCAGTCAGGGAGGAAGGTTGTAAGTAGTGATTCAACTAAACACATGTTGCTCAAGACCACTTTGAAAAAAAAGTACAAGGATAGTCTGACTGCTTGGAAGCAAAATATAAAGAAAGGAATGCTGAATCCAGTAGGAAGCATTTTATGATTCTTAGAAACACACAAAAACATTTTTCTCTCTTCCTTTATTAAAACAGTTAACTTGCTTTGGAAGAACAAAGTTGTGATTTCCAAACCAGAACACTGAAGAACAAAAAAAGCTGAAATAATGTCTTACCAAATTAACTCAGGTCATCTAAGTATTTTTGTCCCACTTATTCCTTTACTGCCCTGCTTTGTGTTAATACTGTACAAATTTGATCATCCGTTAACAACAAGTCCCGTGAGGTAAAAAAAAACAAAACAAAAAGATGTCAAACCAGGAATGAAGAACGTCTCCATGTTTACAGTTCATGGTTCCAACACAGCCTACGATTCATCAGTCAGGGAGGAAGGTTGTAAGTAGTGATCAAAGACAGTTACATGGAAGAGAGCCTCAGACGTCTCTTTCAGTGACTCTCATGCCGAAGTCCACTCTTCACTGAGGTGTTTACATGTGTTGCAGGCAGAGATCTTCTGAGGAGAGGCCTCTGCATCCCTAGGAAGACGAAGCTGAATTCTGACGTTGCCCCTCCTCTATCTTTGGGGACATGGCTCTGCGCTTCACTGTGTTGGTGTGTGCTTCCTCGTTGTCTGACCCAACCACAGGAGTGTCTTCCCCGGTGATATTCATGGTCTGGCTGTCAGAGGACGAATTTGAAGATGTGGAGGAGATGCGGGACTTGGCGTCAAGACTCTCGAGGACATGTCGAAAAAGTCCATTACTGATGGAGTCGTCGCCGTGGTGATTTCCTGGGAGAAGAGAGAAAACCTTGATAGTGATGCGGTTTTGCTGCTGTATATTTTTAAGGTTTCCTTCTGATTCCAATTTCCTTACCTGGCAGCGGGGAATTCAGCACTCCTTCTTCTCCCACGGAGCTGAAGAAGACGTCCAAACCCTCCTGGTCAGAGATGTCAATCAGCTCCATTTGATCCAGCAAGTCCACATTCACCTCCATAGAAGAGATGCTACCAATAGGAGCTGCAATAAGAAGAGAAGCATTTTAAAGTGCATGTATATAGCATAGGTTCACGCATAAACACTAACAGTCCTACTCACGTCTTTTGTAATCTCTGATGCAGAGGTGTGCCGAGGACAGGTAGACGTCCACATCGTGCTGGAAGACCTCCTCAAAGAACCGCTGCCTCTCCCTCAACTTGAGCTGCTGCGCTGCGTCCCCATCTGGGAGCCTCTGGCCTCGCTCGCTCTCCGCTGGCAAACACAACAGAAGAAGAGAATCTCAGACACCAGCTCAGCTGAAGTTTTCACCTCATCTGTAGAGTTTTGGAGCCAGAAGGCAGGTGAGGCTGCAAACACCACAGCAGGGTGGAGTTCACAGACTGATGGTGTGACGTGGTGATCATTAGGATGTTAAACAATGTTAAGCTTGAGGTTCCATTATACAGGTGCCTAGGAGTTAAAAATTGGCAGCCAGAAGGGGGAGACATTGAGCTACAAGTGAGATATGTATGAGATCTGTTTTTTCAATGCAGGTGATGTACACTGCAAATGTACACTGCAAGAACACACAATCAAAAGAAAAGTATTACAGACAATGAATTTGAGTAGATTTAGAGTAACTACAGCAATCTAAAAATACAGTGTAGGTTGTAGTGTTTCATGTGAGAATTTATATCATGTAATAAACTTAATATTTATGACTCAAATGTAACCCAAAGATCTTATCTAGTTTCAGTTTATCATTTCAGGAAGAAAAATATGCAATATTAAGAAAAATGACTACAACTTACTGTATATCTCTGGTATATTTGGTGTTTTTAGTCTGTAATATATCTAAGGTCCAAAACATTTATCAGTATATTTTCCCTTAATCCTATTAACACACTGCTTTTACTGAACGAACAGAGTATTTCTTTAAAAACAAAAACACTACCAACCACACTGTGTCAGCCCAGAACATTTACTAAATTAGTGCTGATCTAAAGATTTCTATGCAAAGGGAATCTGTCAGTTTTCTTATTACTGTAATCTTCTTTGAGATACCATATGATCTCCTTTTCCCTCCTGCTTTGCATCATTGTAATAAAGCTGAGTGCATTTCCGATGTGAAATGGGTAAACTGCAGCAGAGTGTGACTGAATAAGGATGGAGGAGGGGAGAACCCCCTGGAAGGATAAATACTGTAAATATCACAGCTGAAATGAGGATGCAGAGGCACTCTGATATCTTGGTTGCAGAAGCAGATCTTTTAGCATTTATAAGCGCTGAATGAGATGATGAACACCAGTCACATGTTTGCATGTTAAATATGCAGCCGGAGGAAACAAATGGTGCACTAAGCACAGAAGAAGACTGAAAACAGAGGGGAATATGTTACCTGGCCACAGATACCTATGAGATTGTTGCTTGTTCCATAAGATTCATCAAGAAAAGATGAAAGGATATGCTGTAGGTTTTATTACCTACTTTCAGTGTGCACATACAGTACGTTGTAGTCATTAGAGCAGCGTGTGAGATTTGAGGAGCTGTTACAACCTGCAAGCAGGGGATTGAGGTAATTGGATGAGGCTTTCAAGCCATGGCCAAACTGGGAATAGTGTGAAGATTATCTGGTCTTTGTTGAGAGCAGCAGTCACAGCAGCTCTATAAATATGCCAGTGAGTGATGGAGAATAGAAAGACAGTGTGCTCTTTATGTTTACCAGGAAAGGAGAAAAAAAACCCAGCTTCTTTGGCCATGGGGAGACTATCCTTGCCACAAACCCTCTTTAATGTCCTCATTATGAACTCTAAAAACTTGTTACATAATCTGCCATCACTTTAAATTCAAAAACTGCAAAGCAAGCCTAAAAGCAGCAACACGTTGCTTTCATTTGGAGTGCTGCCTCAGCGCAGTGTCCCCCCCACCCATGAGTCACGTCTGTGGTGGCGGCACAACATGAACCTGTCACTGTAGCTCATCTCTGCCCCCCTCTGACAGAGTGCCTTCTGGGTACAGGGCCCCGGCTTGGATTTGGGATCAGACAGGCAGACGGCTTTGGAGGGAAAAGAGGAAGAAGACAATTCAAACCCCAGAGTCGTGCTGGCAGCACCTACAGTACGTGGGCGTGCACAGAAATATAGAAAGGATTCCCCACAGTCTGAAAAATGTATTAATAAGCTGGCAACAGAAAGTCATCAGTTAACAATATCTGCATTAGCTCAGTGCTTATACTGTTATGTGGTTGGAACAAATGATGCAGCACATTCCTCTTTTCTTACTTAAGTCAACGAGTGATTTTCATTTTTATGCCCTGAAAACTCTTTTCAGCAGGGCAGAACATCCAAAATCTCCACTAATGACCCTGATGTGAGAAGAATCCTAATGATGGTTATTTCTTAATTTAGAAAGTTCCTCCAGAGCCAGTAAACAATGGTAATGATCTTTCTACCCTTCTAAATACACTAGTTTAGCATTGCACTTTAATTATATTGCATGGATGGATTATTATTATATTATTATCATTATTATTATGTCTAACTGTGCAATCACTGGTGCAGGCTCTTTCCTGCGATCTTTCAAAAAAAAATTCTTTCATTTTTTTGCATCAGTCACTCTTACAGCATTTTGCCTTTCCAGCATTTCTGTCTTCATGGAGACGTCTGAGGTTGTGGGTCTGTGATGTTCTCTCTGCACTGTTGCACAATCAGAAATGCCTTTGTCCCTTAAGAGCCTCAAGGAAAGCAAAGGGAGCTGCGCTGACAAAGCAAGATGTCAGTCACAATTAAGCACTGCTTGTCTGATATGTGTGTTTGTATGAAAATAGACCCCTTTTTAATGTGACCAGCTGAGGACAACATGTGAGACAAAACACTTGATTTGTGCTGGATGAATGCTCATCCATTCTTTTCTGTCAAATTGAGAGCTTTACAGCAGTTAAATTACATTTTCAGGCTGGGACGAAAACGACCTTTTTCATGATAGGAAACAGGTTTAAGTAAATTGCCCCTCCTGGAGTATTTTTTAAAATGTATTATTATTTTTTCCACCACTCTTTAAAGCACTGATTGATCACAGCATTGATTGTTTCTACTTAAAGGCTGAGGCCCGCAGAGAGCTAAAGGTTAGCCACAGATGTATATCCTCACATTGATTTTGCTTCACTCCTCCTGCTTGTTTTTCTGTTGGATAACCTTGATCAGTGGGTCTTTGCAAGCCGCAGATGACCCCGGTGACCTCTGCGACTACTCACACGGGGAAATCCTCAAAAGAAAAGCCTTTGCCCTGCTTTCCACTGCTGACGAGATTCAATGTCAAGTCTGCTTCGGCCTGTCTACAAGCCCGAGTGCTCACTTTCCGAACACAACATGTTTGAAGATCCTGCTGCTCATGACAGAGAGAGGGATGCAAAAGGAAAGCCTGCACACATTGATTTGAACTGATATTCTTTCATTCTCTCTTTATTTTTCTCATTCTTCTGTGCCCTTTCTGTCTAACTGTATGTCTTTTTTTATACTGCTCAATCATCTTTTCTATTTTTATCCTGTATTATTTATTACTTTATCCATTCTGCGTGCAGTTTTCACTCTCAGTGTCTGATCGGTGTACTACTCTGTATTCTGCTCTCCCTTCTGTATTCCTCTCTTGCTTTCACTTTCTCTGCCCTTCCTTCCTTCCTGTCAGTGCCCTGGGACTTGAGGAAGAAAGGGTCATAGATCAGGGCTCAGGACCAGCTGGGCATGCAGAACGACTGGAGCAGACAGAAGGATGGAGAAAGAGAGAGCATGCCGGACATGTCTGCGTACCCTTCTGCCTTCCCAACACAAACTCGGGCGGCAGTGGGAGAAAGAGCCCATTCAAATTCAGACAAAAACAGAGATGTAAAGGAATGGGATGGAGCGGCATTCCTTAGACGTGATTCCACTTACAGGAAACCACTTCTTAGTATTCAGCCTGTGAGGACTAAACAGCCTGCATTAAGTTTTCTTACACTTCTGACAAAACCGTGTGTTCTAGACTAGGCTCTGCTTTATTCTGCTCTGCTGTATCTTATTAACAAAACAGTGCATGTTTGTCTATTGTTGCATAAAGTGCATAAAAACAAACAAAAACAAGAAAAATCAGGCCATTCTTTTTATCTATTTAGCATCTGCATGTTACATGCCTCATTCCCCCCGTCGTGTTCTCAAGGACAGGACTCTGTAATGGCAGTTTAGAAGCAGCAACTGCACAAATAGTAGAGGCATCACATTGATCTGGAGGCTAAATGAGGGGATAGGAGGGCTCGCTGTCGCCTAGAGGCTGCCATTAGCCCATCACTGTTCTAAGTGAAAATGTGAGCTCACAGGCAGGGAAGGTCAGAGCAGAACAGAGCAGAAGAAAAAGCCTCCCGAGACAATCCGCTTGTTTTTAGTTGTTGAAGCAGCATGGGCTAGAACTTCTCAGTAAACAGCAGCTAAACAGAAATCCCAGTGGGAGCCACAATTTCATCTTCTCCTTTGATTATAGAGCAGTTTGCCAGATTCTATTGAGCCAAGCTGAGGCTTCTTCTGAGAAGTGTTTTCCTGATACAAACAGCTGGTATTATCTCACTTTAACTGGCTTCAGTGGTGGTACCTACCCTCAGCCCTCTGCTCCTTAGATTTAAACAGCAGAGTGCCATAACGAAGCAAAGGGAATCGAATAACAGCTCTTTTTCTGCCTCTCAAAACACGCTGTGCAATTGTAGTTCATTTAACAAAAGATGATGATGATCATCACCATCATCATCATCATCTTCTAAACCCCCGGGACAGACATGAGCTAACACTTGCTTGGGCTGAGGCTACAGTGAAAAGACTGGCTGCCCTTTCCACCCAGACGCTCTTCACTTCATCAGAGGAGAGAGATTTTATTTCACATGGACCAGTTCCCGACTGCGACAAGAGAAAAAGAGAGAGGGTGCAGAAGCAGAGGCTGTAAACACATAACAGAAAAGGTCAGGGAAGCTGAAAGGCTAAAATTAGGAAGTGGGCTGTTTTTTTAAAAAAGTGTAGCATGATGGGGAGAACTAGTCAAAATTAAGTTAAAGTAAGAGTTGGTTTGAAGGGATGGAAAGAGAGAGGAAGCAATAGCTGAGCTCATTAGTTGTTACTGACAGTCTCTTGCAACAGAGCAGTAATCTCAACAGTAGCAGTGGGCTGTTAAGAGAGTAGAGCCGGTCATTAGTGGTTCACTGTCTGTGGTAATTAATGGTGACTCAGTGGCTACAGGTAGACTTATCCTAACAGTGGGAGCAGAGACCAGACATAAATTACAGCACTAATATATAAATAATATTAAAAACACATTGTGCACTTCATCGCATCCTAATCAGGGAAAACTGAGGCTCCCTGCAAAGTTATTTCTAGTTTTCTCTTTGAATCACTGCTGTTTAAGAAAGCATTGCATTTTGGCATTAGCTCACCGCCCCACCCCCCCCCCCCCCCACCCCCCCCCCCACCCCAACAACACCCAACCC
>VOQJ01020103.1:27171-42445 GCA_015052665.1 Apistogramma diplotaenia
TTTATCGAGGTGTAATATATAGTGTGTGTGTGTGTGTGTCTGTTTGTGTGTGTGTGTCTGTGTGTGTGTGTGCGTGTGTGTGTGCGTGCGTGTGTGTGTGCGTGCGTGTGTGTGTGTGTGTGTGTGCACGTGTGTGTGTGTGTGCATGCGTGCGTGTGTGTGCATGCATGTGTGTGTATGCATGCGTGCTTGTGTATGCATGCGTGTGTGTGTATGCATGCGTGTGCAGTGTGATTCAGAATGTTGACATTTTTGGGAAATAAACCAGTCTAATTTAAAATGTGAAAGTTTTGGCATCGTCCTAGTAAAATCATGCAGTCCTCCCACTGTGAACATCATCAAAGCACTTTAACACTGGTGCGTGTCCGCTTAGGGGCGGATCTCAACAGACAATTGCTTTGTTTATAGTCTGAGTTTCAGACGTGTGTCTTTTGTTGTGCTGCCTGCTTGTCTGTGTGAGTGGCTTTTGTGTTTTTTGAATGACAATGGTTGAATTGAACACAGCCGGCAGTCCCACCGTCACAGATAAAACACTTTAATCTGCATCTGCCGGCTGCACATGACCCCTTTTTCTATCCAAACTCATGACTTTAAATCATTGCTGAACAGCTTTAATTCAGTATCAGCTGATGTAAAAGGACCAGTCAAATGCACCTTCTGAGTGGTAGTGAGTGTTTAACAAGCAAGTAATATGTAATAGCTGGTACAGGTTTCTTTAGTTTTTTGTAAATCCCAAAGTGATGATTCTTGTAATATCCACTCCTCTGCAGATGGATGTTTCTCCTGCCTCTGCACGACTTCTTTTATAAACAAGAATTTGCACTCTTTAACTACTAAAACTAATCATGATTTCTATTTGTATGGGGACTTGTGTCAAATTTGGGTTTTGGCACCACAAATCAGTAAGGTCGACGTCAGTAAATGGTCTCAGTTTCTTTGAGTTTGGCACTATGCTTAAATTTATGTCTGTGAAACCTTCTGGAAGTTTCTAAATCCTGTCCCAGCTACAAGATGCTGGAAAGCTACTCCATGAGGTATCTTACTACACGCTCCATATTCTTTTAAATATATACTATATATATGATTTCTCGTTGCTTTGTAAATTAATGTTATCACAACACCAGTATTCTCAATAGCAACTTATATCATAAGTGGGATTAAAGACCCCCAAATGCAAACCAAAGTTGAGTTTTCACTTTAACCCCAAAGCCTGAGGCTAGAGGGACGTTACTATATAAATTCACATGTGGCTTTAAAGAAGGAAAATATATAAAAAAAAGTAAAAGCAACACAGACACTGGCTGATAAAACATGGAGGTATGACGACGGGAGACCCGCCTGTGAAATAAGAAAAACTGACATCTTGAAGGTTCGGTGTTATTTGTAGTCTGAGCCGTGTGATATAAATGCCCCTCTCCTGGGGGACAGCGTGACACAGCCACTGTATTTCTGTAATTGACTCTAATTTCTGTGTCAACAGTGCCAACACTGTCACGAACAGCAGCACTAATAACATGTGGAGACGTGTGGCCCAACATCCCATTTTCAAAGAACAACAACTGGAAAGTGTTTAGCCTATTGAAATTCAACACGAGGACTCAAACTATGCAGTCCAACGAAAATAAGAAAGAAATCTTGGAAATTCAACAACTAAACTAAATAAAAACTGTAACAAATTTACATTTTGTTAATCCTCATTTTCACGTCCATGTAAATATGTGTAAATGCTACTTTCACACACATGTCAGCACCCTTCATGCTGAGCCAGAAACAAATCCCTGGACCATATTTCTTGAGATGTCTTAATTAGCACCCCCCACCCCCACAAACACACACATGACACTAGCAGAAATATTAGGGGATCCTCAAAGTCGTTATCATGTTGGAACTATTATAGTTGTATCATTTAACTTTATGGTAGTGCTACAATAAAAATTAGGACGGCTGCCACTGAAGTCAGCAATGCTCTTCCCTGGGGGCTGGTAAGTACAAGGTATCATGGCGCTGCATCAGTAGCTAATAAACAAACACTGCCATCAGTAGAGAGCCACACTGTGGAGGGTCTCTGATAGTGGCTCGGATAGTGGGGGGCAGAATTTTTCCAAAACTTGATGAGCCACCAGTGAAATCTTAAACACCACTACAAAGACACACAACAATATCAGCTGAGCACAGAGTGAGCAGCAGTAGGAACCAGCAGAAAAACAAAACCTCTTTACCTGTGTGGAGGATCCTGCAGCACCTGGTAGAGACTGACTGTGAATGTTTCGTTCTCCCTGAGCTCCTGGACGAAGTCCTTGTAAATCCTGAACTCCGCTGCTGTGATGGCCTCTCCCTCTGGAATACGTGAAACATCAAAACGAAACTCTCGAGCATGGTGCCGGAAGAGCTCCCGATCCTGATCGACTATAAGAAGAGAGACGAAGAAACCTTGAGAACAGGTGGTGGTTCTGATGTGCTTTAAAAAAAAAAGATTACCCCCACATAGGCCATCTGGTTATGACACAACCGTAATAAATGGTTTATTACACAGAAGGTGAAGAAACTCCTTTTGACCTTCAAAAGGAAAGTTTGCACAGACACTGAAAAGGCAAACCGCTTAGTGCAATCAGATGGTAAAGCAACTGTGGTTTCTCAAAACATTCAGTCAGTCCTCTGATGTGTGTTGCTGTGCCCGCAGCTCGGAAGCACTTGGGTTGAAATAGGAAAAATCCTGCTGCCATGAGTAAAATGACTGATCTAAAACATCACTTTAGTCAAATTTGCCATGCAGGCCAAAGTGGAAGAGAGAAAAAAAAAACACTCATGGCTCAGTTTGGCTCCCTGTTTAAATTGCACACATGTGCTGACCACAAGAAAAGGCCAGTTAAGGCACAGCCCGGAAAACCACAGCTGCTAGTGTACTTTTACAAACACGCTCACATAAAACATAGAGAAACACACAAATTCACATGTGACTTTACAACCAATGTCTGTACCCATTGCAGCTCCCTGATCGTTTTGCAATATTTGACCATTCGGTGAGCTTGATCTGATTGTAGGAGAAAGTGGAGCAGCAGCAGCAGCAGCAGCAGCTGGTGACACTGCGAGGTTTCCGCCCTGTCCTGAGCCAGCTGAAGCTCTAAAACTCAGAGTTTCCAGAAAAATGGTGGTCGGAAAGACCCCAAAGCTTCCTGAAGCTTGCCAGTGTCGTGCTTTTAGAGCATTAGTCAACATGCTTGTCCTTGGAAAGAGCAGCGGAGATCTCTGGTGAAGGTGTACAGTGCAGAGCGGCGATTAGCCATCTTAAACACACCCTGCCCACTGGCATACACTGTATCATCAGCATGACATCATCCCAAGTTCCGACCAATGTCCCACTATTGTTTCAGTGCTTAAGCATCCATCCTCTCAGGAACCCAACACTACAAACACTTTCATGGCACTGCAGAGCTCTCTCACACATGCTCTGACTCACAGACGTCTACACTTAACACACGCACAAACCGCTCCTCGTTAAGAGCAGTGCATTCTGAACCCTGCTAGTCATTTGTTTGACCGCAATTAAATGCTGGAAGGGAAAGAGGGGTGATTTTATGAAAGCAATAATTGCTTGTAAGGACTTGGTGTGTTTACGTTAGGGACCATTAGCTGCAGAGATCAGACCTCAGATATGCAAACTTCCCTCTGGGAGGCATTTCAACACTTTGGATTACTCCTGACACTAAAGGGCCACATAGCTGCTGAGCCATTATTGACCTTTTGCAATTTTGCAGTGTCTTTTTTGAGATGCATTACAATCTGCACTAAAAACCATCTCAAAAGTCATGAAACTCTGACCTGGTTTGTGCACATTTTTTCCCTAAAGGCCATCCATTCATTTCAGACATCCATGAACATCTTTAGGCTTGACAACCCTGAAAAAGAACTTTAAAAACAAACCCTTTCATGCATCTGCTGCAAAAGAAAGAGAGGAGGGTGAAAGCATCACACAGAGTGCATTAATATGTTTCAGTGACATATATATTCTGAGAATACAAATTTGCAGTGCTCTATAGCTGCCTTTAATAGTGACCATAAGCATGCTTTCATACCGCACCTGTGAATCACATGGCAAATCAAACCCTTTGCCCATCTTTCTAACACCATTCATGATTTATCTTAAAGAATAAAACGAGCTGCAGCAGCTCTCCGTCATATTGGAAGCTGTGGTCTTTGGAAGGGAAATACCGTAATCCAGTTCACTCTTGAAGCAATCATCAAGAGACCACCAAGATAGAGTCACTTTAGCACGATGTGGGAGCCTGCACAAGAGGCTGTGGTGAGCTTGACATTGAAATAATACACACTCATTGTTTCTTTTTTCCTCACTGCTCTTTAAAATCAAAGTCCTCAAATGTGAAACCACATAAATCTGTTATTGGTTTTCAGAAACAGCATTTCCAGATCTCATTAGCTAAATACTGTCAGTTAAAAGTTTAAGACTAGGGACATAAAATGTTATGTTTGAGATTTCTTGTGGTCTCCAAATGTTTTGTATTAACGGCATCTTTATGTGCTTGTTGCAAAAATATCTCTAATAGGCCCTGTTATATAAAGCTTCAGTTCCATCCCACTGACAAACAGAATGGAAGGTTAATGATTTCTTGGAGACGTATCTCAGGTGAACAAACCCCACGCTCTTCACAATAACACTGTGCAAGCCCAGAGGCCACACTCTCAGGCAGCCTGCGGTCTGCTGTTTTCCCACAGTAATATCAGAGCTGCCACAGGACTTCAATGGAAAAAGCAGGATTTACTTTTTATAAATTCAATAATGTCTGAATAAACCCAAATTCATGCGGTCCTTCACGCAAACAGCCACCTGGAAGACCGGCGATCACTAACCAGGGCTTAAATGCATATTGTATTTTGATCTTCATTAGTTCATCTATCACTCCCTTGAAGTTGAGAAATGCCTGTTCAATTCCTTGTCTTGTGAGCTTAAAGCCTCTCCCAAGAGCTTTGAAGGGGTTTTGGGGGAATCAGATACATGTGTGTTATCATAACATTTACAGCCTGGAACGCATAATGCTTGATTTTAAGTAAATAAAGTCGCCAAGAGTCACAGAATCAGAGACAACAGATTAAAAAAAAACACAAGTTTAATGCCCTTCAGCAGTGTCTGTAAGGGAACTGAAGCGCTAATTCCAAAACTGGGAATTCTGAGATGACTAAATCAAACACTGCACCTAAACAAGATTTGTTAAGAAGTTTGGTCATATTGAAAATAATGCGTTTTATGAAAATACCAAACGATATGATAATAAATTCATTTTTAAGTCCCCATATGAATATTTAGTGGATAAAACTGATAGAATTTTAGGCAAAATGTCCTAATATGAGTTAGAAAACACATCAAATAATACAATTCTGCTAAGCAAGTGAACACACTTCTTGACTTCCAAACGTCGTGTTTGCACTACTTACTGAGGTTGACAAAGCTCATCACCGTGTCTGCTTCTTCTAGGAACCGGCTGTCCTGTGGGGTCACCAGTGGGGAGGTCTGTGTTGGTAAAGCTGTCTCGTGGTCTGAACGTCTGTGCTGCTCTGAGTCTATATTGATAGTATTATAGAGGTCCAGCATAAACATTGGGGCAGCATTGCGTTTGGTGTACACGTGGGGCCGCGGACGTTGCGGCAGCCCCAGGATAGAGAGGATCTCCCGCTGCATCTCTCTGCGCTCCTGGCCCCTCAGCCGCCGCTGGATAAAGCTGGAGCGCACTTCGTTGTCCACCGAGAAGTTAGAGAAGGCGACTCGCGTGGCCAACACGAAGTAACCCCACGACAGCAGGAACGTTATCTTCGCCAGGGCGCTTGATACCATTTTCGCCTCAATTTTTACGCGCGGGTCGAAAGATAAGACTGGATATGTGGTTTCTTCATGAAGGTACCTTCTGCATGTGGATACAGTAAAACGCACTGCCACCTATCTTCATTGAGTATCATTCATTCATAATCTGCCGTTACGCACGGTCTTCGGTGTGCCACAGCTGTGCGCTCCTCTTAATGGCAACTTGGGGATGGATCTTACTGACGCGGTGTGTCAGGGGAGGGGCAGGAGCGCTTCAGAATAAGAAAACGGGGGTGAGGGGCTGCAGGGTGTGGACATCAATACCCTATGGAAGTGCTCTCAGGTAATTACATGGATAGGTGTGGAAACTCAAATGTGGGGTACCTGCGGTGCGTCCTGTGCTTGGCCGCTGAAGGAAGCAGGATCTAATTAGAACATTACTTGCTGGTAATTTCTTCTTCTACTCTGCATGTACCAGCCTAGTAGCTCTGCGACTTTTGGTCAGTCCTTCAATGCCACTTACTGCTTTTATAACGCCATCTGTACATAACCTATCTGGGACCCAAGTGCGCTGCAGTTTTGTGACTTCACTAAACCTAACAATCCTAATCAGGCTAAGCGGTCACGGGGAAGTAGCTACCGAGGCGACCCAGGTGTTCCAAATCCACCGCGTTTACATAAAGAGCGGTTTGGCATCAGATGACTAATCACAGACAGGGAGAGCTCTATAACCGCATATTTATCATAAGAAGCAAAAATGCAACGTTAAACAAGTATGACGAATTTGAAAAATAATAATAAATAAAGCAACAAAAGCCAAAAGGAAACTTGGAAAAGTTCCCGACTTTGGTAATCAATACCACCGCTCCATTATTACGTCACAAATAGATCTGACTGTAGTTAAAACCATTAAATATTGAATTGCTTAAATGTATACTTTTGCGTGTAAGACTGTTTTAACCCCTTTCTCTCTTTTTCGGTGGCATCCCTAAACGTCTCTGGAGTAAAGATCAGAGAACCTTTCTACGCACCGAGATCCCCGGGATTTGAAGAGAATTGGCTGATTTAATTGCTGTGTAATCGACAGCAGGCCAGATGCACGAAGGGTCGTGCACAACTCTACTGAAGCACGCTGTGGTGGAATTCAGGAATCCAAGCCTGAAATATAAATTATTTACTCGGGTTTCAGGACAGTGACGACTGGATCAGCACAGTGAGCCTCAACATTAAAACCGCGGACAGATCACGCTGATCTATCGCAAATGTACTTTTTAGTCTCTCGGTACATTATCTATTTGTGTAAAAAGAGAATCACCGGAGAAATTACTAAATGAATTAGTTCAAACTAAAAGCACCTATTAAGGAATTTGGCACTGCTTGAGACGTGTCTTTTTTTCTCTCCAAGCAGAGGTCACTGTACGTGATTCATTCCTGCAAACTCTCGTAAACTCAAGAGTCCTTCAAGTTCACTGCAAACATCTGTAACTCCTAAGATCCTGTAGTAGTCAACCTTTTGGGTTCACGCTCAAATTGTTGAACTGCGCATCGCTATTTAACTGTACATCATTTTTTGTTCATTTTTTTTAATCTATGCTTACTGAGTCGGGCGTGGATCATTAGAAGTAATGAGCTACATCTATACTGGCCGCACATTCAGCTGATGAAAAAAAAAGACACACTAAAACCAATTAATATTTTGTCTTTTATACTATGAAAGTACCAGAGCCCCTTATTTAATATATACTAATTATTGATCAACCAGATTTTTCTTTTTATTCAAGCTCACTGTTCAAGTAGGAAGGTGCCAAACAGTGAAAGGGAGACGAAAGCCGGTTTTATTGCCACATCGTTTGCTTCATTTACTTTAATTTTATTCATTATCTACCCATACTGGAGAAATTTTTAAATTTTAAAAACGCATATATGTCATAACAAGCCTCATTTCAGATGCTGGAAAGTGAGCACATTTTCCGGAAAATTTGTATTTACTTAGTTTTTAGTATATCTGTAACAATATTTAAACGAAATCATATCTTATGAAACGTATCAAACAACAGAAACGACCCCTGAGCTGCCGCACGTCTCCGCGTTGTGTTGCTGCCACACCGTGTTTGCCTTCAATTTGTACGCTCGTAAGCTGCGGAACCAAAGCGTCATCAACCAGCGACTCCGTCGAAGGAAGAAGCGCCACACTTTCGGCATTTCCAGCGCTGCGATATTAAATCCGGAGTAGAGGGATATTAGGGGTAGGTATATCCCTGCATATTAACGAGAAGGTGTCCGCGATGATGAAATGCTTAAGTATGGGTAAAATAGAACAGAAAAGTTGTTAATTTTTTTAAACCGGGAGGCTCAGAGGTTTGTCAGGAATCGTCTAGCTAACGTTAGCTATCTCAGTTTTTCAAACGCATTTATTTTCTCACAGAGAAAGCGGTCACATTGGCGGTGCATACGTTCAGAATATGGCCCCGAGTTAAATAACCGTTTATCTGTTTATTGACGAGTCGGTTAGCGTTATTAGGGTACCAGTGACAAGTGACGTAATTAGCATTAACTTTAGCTGTCATGCTAAGTTACGCCTCGGTTGTTCCTATATCTGAGCTACTTATATCCTTAAAAATGATAACTTGTATATAACCTGGAAGCAGAAGTCATTTATTGTTACTGAATGGATGTAATGTGCGTTATCTGGTTTTTCACACATGCAGTACTCTCTTGTTGTCAACCACCTTGGCTCATGGTACTGTTTGAACACTGACATATTCATGTAAAAACAATCTGTCGCTTGCTCTCTGTTCTTTCAGGCGTAGCTTGGAAATAACGTCAGTGCACCATGAGTTTGTTTGGAGCAAGCTCGGGGTTTGGGACCGGAGGGACCGGCGTGTTTGGAAGCACCACAACAGACAGTCACAATCCCATGAAGGTACAATGGGCTATAAGAAAACTGTATACATTATAAAAGTACTGGGCCTTACCTCTTAATCTTTGAATTCAGGTGTTCTCTGTACAATTGCAACAGGTATAAAAATCAAGCAGCCATGCGATGCAGTCTGCTATTACAAACATCTGTGAAAGAACAAGTCATTCTAAAAAAAACTCACCCTTGCAAAAATTCAGTCATTGAAATTTCTTTCCTTCTAGATATTGCACAAACAACTACTAGTTCAGTTATTGCAAAGTGAAAGCATTTAGGAACCACAGCGACACAGCCAGGCCGGGTAAAGTTATTGTGGTTGCTTAGTGCCGAGGAACATGGTGCAAAAAAAGTCACAGATGCTTTGCTGACTCAGTAACAGTGAAATTACAAATCTCTTCTGACATTAACATCAACACAAACTGTGGCTAATCAGCTGCATGCTAACCCTTACATCACCAAACAAAGCCAGGTGTTGGATGGCGTGGTTTAAAGCACACTAACACTGGACTCTGGAGTAGTGAAAACATGTTTTGCAGAGTGATGAATCACACTTCTCTGTCTGGCAGTCTGATGAACTGGGTTTTGTAAATGTCTGGAGAATGTTACCTGTCAACTGTAAAGTTTGGTGAAGGAGGGATCGTGCTGTGAGGTTGTTTTCAGGGGTTGGCCTGGGCCCTTAGTTCTTGTGAAGCCAAATCTTAATGTGTCAGTTTAAGATATTTTTGACAATTTTATGCATCCAACTTAGTTTGGGGAAAGCTCTTTTCTTCTCCACTTTGACTGTGTCCAGGTGCACAAAGTAAAGTCCATAAAGACATAGTTGGATGAGTTTGGATGTGGAAGATCTTGACTGGCATCCACAGAGCCATCACATCAACCCCATCAAGCAAGCTAGGCCCTCTCAGTCAGTATCTGACTTCATAAATGCTCTTCTGGAGGAATTTGCAAAGAAAATTCCACAGTTGCCCTCCAAAATCTCATAGAAAGCATTTACAGAAGGGTTTAAACTATTATAGCTGCAAAGGGGGACCAGCTCCATGTTAGTGCATTTAGAATGGGATCTCAAAAGCTTCTGTGTCTGTAATTTCTAGGTGGCACAGTACTTTGGTCTATTAGTAAATGGCATAATCTTTATAAAATGTTACATTTAAAAGACTCACTAAAAATGCTGTCCTCATCATGTTTGTCTTTGTTGTTTCTGTCTTGCCTTATAGGATGTTGAAGTGACTTCACCTCCAGATGACAGCATCAGCTGCCTGGCTTTCAGCCCGCCCACCATGCCCGGAAATTTCCTCATTGGCGGATCCTGGGCCAATGATGTGAGTTATTTAATTTCTCATTACGTTATTGGGTGAGTTAACAGCATGTGAAATCCAACCTTGTTCTATAAAGGTATGTTCAAAATTCATTAAGATTCTTTATTCGGTGGGCTTAGACTAGTCAGTGTTTAGGTCTCTATGGTGGAGCTGTGACTGTTAAATAAGAGCGACTCAGGAACTCTAATATGCACACTTCGGCATATGCTTATATTGGCTTGGCAAAACCTAAAACCCAGTCTGAGATAACAGGTGGTTATCAACTGTGTCTGTTAAGACCAGCTTCTGCTTCAGGTTCTGTGCACACTCGTGCAGAAAGGGGCATTTCAGGCATCATGTGGCTCTTTTGCACAAAATGATCCCTGTGATAACGTCTCCAATCAGAGATGTTATCAGATGCTGATAAAATGGTGATTTAACTTTAAAAATATGACACTAAAATGCAACACTGCTGCAAATAGGACGTTAGATTAATGCAGCATTAGAGCCTTAATCTTGGGATTTAGTGCTAAAATGAAGCTAGTAATAAAATACATTTTTAATTTTGACAGCGCACTTGCAGTGCTGCTGTTATTCCTAAAGTGACAGCCGTACATTAGATCTCTGAAAATTTAAACTGGATAGATTTAAAAATGAAAGGTTCCTGTCCCACAGTCTAATAAAGG
Source organism: Apistogramma diplotaenia (assembly GCA_015052665.1). Taxonomy (NCBI): domain Eukaryota; kingdom Metazoa; phylum Chordata; class Actinopteri; order Cichliformes; family Cichlidae; genus Apistogramma; species Apistogramma diplotaenia. Next base: position 37,882 of record VOQJ01020103.1, read on the forward strand.
AAACATGGAAATCTCCATAGTTGATTAAAGTGAAATTAATTTAACTGATTAAACAGAGGATTCTCTGTGTGTGTTCTAGTAGCTGCAGTTCCAGCAGTGCAAACGAGATTTAGCAGCAGATTAGACTCATGTAAGCTGTAAACATTTTTACATTTTCTGCGTCACCATCTGGATGCAAACACATTCCAGTGACAATGTGATGTTAGTAAGGTACAGCTTAACAGCTTGGACACATATGATTTATTCACCCAGCAGAGAATCTATATTGCACCTAAAACAAGCTGTAAATAAAATAATTTGTTAAAGCATGGTGCTTCCTGCCAATTTCAAACAAAAACGCTTAACACAACCTGCTCCCAATTAGATTTTGTGTTCATCGTAATGCCTGGAACACAAAGCAGAGAAACTCAGATTACACACAGTGTGACTCATCCTCTGCTTGACATGATCACTACTATATACTATACTGCATTTTCAAAATGTCAAATATGAAAAATTCTTAACCTTGATTTGTCACCTGATCCTCAGGTCCGGTGTTGGGAGGTGCAGGACAATGGACAGACCGTTCCCAAAGCCCAACAGATGCACACAGGTCCGGTGCTGGATGCCTGCTGGAGTGATGTAGGTCTCGTCTTTAAACTTTATGGTTTTCAATTGACGCTGGTTGTAAAACCATTTATGATCTCCTTTTTTTTTCTTTCTTTTTTTTCTTCAACCAGGATGGAAGCAAAGTCTTCACAGCTTCCTGTGACAAGACAGCCAAGATGTGGGATCTTAACAGCAATCAAGCCATCCAGATTGCACAGGTTGGAACAGAAACCCAGAACAACTGTGTGGCCATGATCGAAGCAGAATTATTTTACACCTCTCATCATTTCTCTCCATAGCACGACGGTCCAATTAAAGCAATCCACTGGATAAAAGCCCCAAACTACAGCTGTGTCATGACTGGCAGCTGGGATAAAACACTCAAGGTAACAGCAGCATCTTTTTATACTTGGCAATATAAACATTCAGTTTATGCTTTTATACTCTTGGAATATCTATAAAGACAAGGTACTTAAACATGACCAAAAGGTTCTGCTATGACTGACAGATGAATTAGTTTGAGTGCTAAAAGTTTTTAATAACCTCAGACAGTTTTTCAGTAGTTAATTTTTTTCTTGCAGTGAATGCCAGGTTTATTTACCAAAACTGGATCTCACCTCATTTGGATTGCTGGCTTGTACAGTTAACTGCATTACAAGCAACAGCACATAATTTTCAATAGATTATAATGCTTCAAAATGCACACCACAAACAGTGTACTGTTTATTGGGGTTTTTTTGTTTTGTTTTAGTGTTTTAATCCAGTGGCTCAGTATGTTTGCGATAAAGCCAAACAGGCCACTGGTTATACCTCTTTTCAGAATCCACCTTTCACTCAAACTAACCACTCTTTAGGCTTTAGCCTATTTAACAGTTGTCAGGATTTATGCAGTGTGATATTGGGTACTGAGACCAAAATTGTTTTGCACCAAACATGTTTATTAAAACATGTTTATTTGTGATGTGTATTTTAACACATCACAACTCCAGCAGAGGGCTGTTTGTCTTGCACTGCTGTGTTGTCTTGGTTTTTCAGCTCTGGAGGTTGTCACTTGATTACGCCACATTAAGAATGATTGAATTTGCTGCTTTTTATTTAAAGAGACAGAGCTGTTGAGTGCCGTTTGAAAAAGCCCAAAGGCTTGATGACAGACACAATTTCTGTCGTCTCTGGACCTGCATCTTTTCGATTAGCAGAGCGCTTGCACATAATTAGTGGCCAAACTAGCACCTCGCTGGATAACATTTACACAGTGTGTCTGTAATTTTTTGTTATGTACTGTAAGATTCAAGCTCTTAGAAGTGGCTAAAAAGGCAGTGGCATACCAAATGTTGCGTTCTCTAACATTTGATATGTCGCTTAGAAACTTGACAGGTTTTTCTTTTCGTCTCTTTAGTTCTGGGATACTCGATCTCCCAATCCAATGATGTCACTGCAGATGCCTGAGAGATGCTACTGTGCAGATGTTGTAAGTGATTTATGACGACTGACAAATTCTGATGCTCACAGAATAGTCTGATTATTGACTGATTTACCTTTTCGGTTTTCCGTGACCGCCGTGTGCAGGTGTACCCCATGGCAGTGGTTGCTACAGCTGAGAGAGGCCTGATAGTTTACCAACTAGAGAACCAGCCCTCTGAGTTTCGCAGAATAGACTCTCCTCTCAAACATCAGGTGACTTTTCTCTTTTCCCACATCTAAATGTGTATATTATGTGCCACTCACGCTTGTCGTTTCGTGCTGGTTTTCGTTTTTATTTATGATGCCAAGATATTTTTCATTGTTGACTGTCTTTTACCCAATATGATGTCCCGCTCTTATCTTGCAGCACCGTTGTGTGGCCATATTCAAGGACAAGCAGAACAAGCCTACAGGTTTTGCACTGGGAAGCATTGAGGGCCGAGTGGCAATTCACTATATCAATCCACCAAACCCGTGAGTGGTCATGTTTTTTTTTTTTTTCTTCTGATTGTTCAGTTTAATTTACTCTCAACTATGAAACACGTGAAGTAAAATGATGCATGAATGTGATCATTTCTTTCAGAGCCAAAGATAACTTTACATTCAAGTGCCACAGGTCCAATGGAACCAACACAACCACTCCACAGGACATCTATGCAGTGAGTTGGTCATAATTTTGGGGCAGTGCTGGCACTGTAGAGAAATGTTTTTGTATTTGTTCTTTAAAGCAATTTAATTTGAATGAACTACACTGGTTTTTTGACTGTTGCTAAGCACTCTGCTTGTTTAAAGAAGAAGAAAACCACCTGGTGGTAATTTTACTAATGATGGATCTCTGGCTAAACTAACTTCAATTTTTCTTTAATTTATAAATACAGTCATTATATAATTGCTTTATCTCTTGAATAATTGCATGATTTCCTCTTGTTTTTGATCTGTAATATCTGTTAATATCTTATTTTTATTTGCATTTCCTCCCACCAGGTGAATGCCATCGCCTTCCATCCTGTCCACGGCACCCTGGCTACTGTGGGCTCAGACGGACGCTTCAGCTTCTGGGACAAAGACGCCCGCACTAAGTTGAAGACCTCAGAGCAGCTCGACCAGCCCATCACAGCTTGCTGCTTCAACCACAATGGCAACATCTTTGCATATGCTTCCAGTTACGACTGGTCGAAGGTAGGAGCCTATAACGCGTTAGATTTGCATTAGTATCCAGTTTGTAAAGCCCACCTTTTCACTCTGGCCACCACTCTGCATCCTTCAGGGCCACGAGTACTACAACCCCCAGAAAAAGAACTACATCTTCCTGAGGAATGCCGCTGAGGAGTTGAAGCCTCGGAACAAGAAATGGTGAGAGAAGGGCAGTTATTGTCTGTAAACCCGAAGACCGTGGTCACTGGACAGGGCTACCCTGTTTCCTCAGTTCTCCTCTGACCCTCACTGGGGCCTTTCAGGGGCATGCGTGGATGTGGGCAGTAAGGATATTGAAGTTCTCAGCATTGCCACGTACTGCTTTAAGTAGCTTGTACTGACCTGAGTGAAGTCTTGTTTGGTTTCTGCTGTGATGTTGTATCAAAGCAGCTTTTTGCACCTGTACAATCAGGAAAGCACAGGATGAGGCGCGTTGGCTATTTTAGAGCAGTTAGTTTGAAAGTCTTTGGACTTTGCAGTGTAATTCTCAGCATAAAATTGATCAAAGGACACAGATTTCTTAAGTTATGGACAAAGAAAAAAATGTCATTTTCTAAATGGTCAATCAAAAGTTTACATAAGCTATAATTTGTGAATGATAATTTTTGTCTGCTGAATAGTGATGTATTTGTTCATTACTGTGTGCAACAAAGGAGCAACTTTTCAAGAATAAAGCAAAACCTCCCAAAAATGTTCCCTGTGACTGACCGCTGCCTCCTGTCTCTAGATTCATCGTGCCAAGTTACATCTTTTTGGAGAAATACGGAAGACCTGCTGCTTTAGTGTGTGTATATACGCTCGAGAAAGACTTCTTCCTTTCGACAAACACCTGGACCAATGCCGTTGGGCTGTGTACTGTGCATGGACCAATCAGAAGGGCCTACCCAGTCTGGCATTGAGGACAGCTGCATGACAGTTGGTCTTAGAGTTCATCTTAGAGGGAGAAGGCTTTATTTGGTATTCATCTGGATGTTCTGGTTAATATTTTTTTAATGTGTCCAGCTCTTTGTTTTTTATTGTTTTTTGGTCTCATTTTTGTTTACAGCTTTTCATTCTCTTGCGATTTGCTGTTGTTCATCATTTAGCTTCATCAATGAAACTGGGATGTATAAATAAATATGTGTAAACATATTTGAACATGTTCATTCCAACTCGAGAGAGAACTTTACTATTTTTGCTATCTTGAAGGTTGAGAATTTAGGGATCTGCAACGTGCACATTCATGCAGCACCGCTGTCTTTAGTATTTCAGCTGTTTAACTCTGTGTGTGTGGGGGGGGGGGGGGCGTATAATTACGAGAAACTGAACACTTGTCTCAGAA